>DWJZ01001222.1:0-24668 GCA_018249125.1 Asbolis capucinus | reverse complement strand
CACAATCCTTTGAGATTTTTATGGTAAACTCTCAGGAGTGCAGGTTTCCTCACGATGTTTTTCTTCACGGTAGCAAGTGATAATCAACTTCTAATGCGCACATAACTTTGAAAATTAGAGGTGCGTAAATTGTATTTATTAGGTGCATAAATTGATTAAATTGTGAATTTCCAGAAAATTACAAATTATATAATACTTTGTAAATGTAACTGACGCCTTTATTAGGATTTGGTAGAAAATTTTAAACCTTTTAGTTTCGTCCAAAGCTTAGGTATTTAATTTTGTAGCCATTGCATAAAGTAAGGTGACAGTAGATGTAGTTGGAAATGCAAAATGTATTTGTATAGTTACATGAAATGTGGCCAGCACCATTATTCGTATAACATTGTGGCCCTCGTTAGAACAGATTGCAGACCCGTGGTCTAAGGCGTGCATTCAACTTTGTGCATTTCTGTTCAATACTTGTGAAGTTTACTATATAGTTTTTTGTTTTATTTATTGTTAATTAGAACATATTATAATACATGCATATACTTCATTCATACCGTCGCCTTTAAGCAAAGGATTTTCCAGAAGTTTCTTGAGTGCGACTTGCGTCGTGTGCAGCTGGTCGCTCAGCTGCCGCACCTTCCTGGTCAACCAGGAAACGGTGTCGCACGGCGCATAACACCTCGATGACGCCCGAACCAACGGTAGGGGCTCCTGAAAAAAATAATCACACCGTCCAACCGAGATAGTTGCAAATTAGATGGAGTAAAAAACAAATACTATACGATACTAGGGCCCACCCGCGTGGTATGTATGATAAAATATAATCAATGTGTTATTCCAGACTATAACCTATCCCTGTACCAAATTTCATTCAGATCCGTTCAGTAGTTTTTGCGTGAAAGAGTAACAAACATCCATCCATACTTACCAACTTTCTCATTAATAATATTGCATCGAGTATAGTTGATAAACATTTGGGTCTTTTTCAATGACAACTTACGGATATCCTGTATTTATTGGTGTGGCGGTTCAATACCCCCTTAATATGCTATCCTCGTCGATTTATGTTTGCCTGGTACCCAATTGTTTCAGTTACAATAAGATGACTGGGCTAGAGAGTACGTAACAACGTACTTAACTAACTCTGTAACTAAGTAGCGCTTAACCAAACTCCATGCGCTTTTCCCATGAGGCAATAACCTGGATCTTTTTGGACGGCATGAGCGATGATACTTAATTACCATCATGTAGCTCATCTGCTCGTTTGTAGGCTATTCTCATAAAAAATAGCTTAGCTACTCTTTTATTCGCTAAAGCATAACTGGCGTTGATTAAATTATTTAAAATTGCCGTGACGATGCGCGAAAGCAAAAGTTGAGAAGTACGTAGATAAGACGCAGTACCGGCAAAGCGATTGCCATGGGCCGCATGCATTTCTTCCCATCAGCAGCGACGGTGAGCGGCGGAACACACTCGCAGTGGTAGCCGCCGGGCTCGTTGACGCAGCGCTGGGCGCACCCGCCATTGTTGTCAGCGCACTCGTTCACATCTATGTACACAATCACCAACATCATCATAATCATAATTTTTATCATTACTATTACCACCCGTGACTAACTCATTTTCCCTATAATTGTAAAGCGTAGATTACACTGTCATAACGAATGACGAAGTCTATGTTGGGTTGCGCATGATATGTTATAACTGTACAGGTTTCCGCAGGATGCTTACGTTTACCAAATGAAGTGATAATTATTTTCTAATACGCAAATAGTTTTGAAAATCAGAGTAGTAGGATTCACTGCTTCGGAGAGTATACAACCACTGCCAGATCTACATCATATTTTAGACCATGGATACCCTTTACGGTATCAAATCACAAAAGATAACTCTTGAAATTTGATTGTTAGAATAATATGAATTTATTATTACGGATCATAAAATCTGCGAAGAATCGATCCTAACACTTAGGTATTACGATCCGCCGGTCATCCCAATGGAAGCGAGTGTCAATATTGTATTTCCTGGTATTGAACTACAAAGGGACTGGGCATTTTGCCATGGACCCATTGTTCCTAGAATGACACCTCACCGCTTACCTAATTAGTTGACAAGTCACAACTCGCTTGCTGTACATCCATGTATATGCCACTTGGTACCTGTTCAGTGTAGGAACTGAATATAATTCTAAGAAGTTGGTTTTTATTTTTATTATTATCTAGTTACCAGTCAGTAGACATTCAGTAAAAACTTGTATGAAACTAACCAACACAGTAAGGCTGTTGTTTGCGGCGGTAACTCTCCTCATTGAATATGAACCCCTGGTGGCAGGAGCACCACAGCCGCTCCTCGCGTTCCTCGCATGCCTGCTCGCACAGCCTCAGACTGCAGGGATCTACTTCCTTTGGTATACATCTATAAGACATAACATATAATTTACTATACGTACGGTGCATTCTAATGATAGGACTGTTTGTTAGCATATTATTATTGTAGATCTTGTAGTGTTTGTATAAGTTACAGATTAGTTAATGCGTTATTTAATTTATAAAAAATAAATATTTGGTTATATTATATTAAGATGGTTGTTACTGAATTATATATTTCTTAGTAACACATAGCACGAACACCTAAGTACGATGTAATTAATTTGTGTGTCTTAACTGTTGCACTCAGTCTTTGAATTGAAAAATTTAACTTATAAATAACGATCCTGCGTAGTACGGCAGTTAGTGCGGATATACATACATAAAAATGTGGAAAATATAATAATAATATGGAATAAGTGAAAATAAGTGAACAGAAATGAATTTATAATTACAAAAAATTGTGAAGACCAGTGTCGATGAGTAATGTTTAAAATAAAATCTACACCTAACAAAATAAGTCAAAGCAATCTTAAATAATTCTTTAATAGTTATGTCGCAAAAAATTGTGAAAACTGCATTCGTTTGCATTTGTTTGTCTCGAATATGGAAACTAAAACAGCAGTACTAAGGCAACATGACTCACCGTCCAGCTACGAACTTGTGTGTGTCGCAGCAATGCACCTTGATGCACTGTGTGTCGGCGCCGTCCACTCGACACGTTTCGCGCGACCGCAGCAGCCGCTCCGTCGGACATGCCGTCGCCGTATCGACTCTGCAACGATAAGCCATATAAGCGGTTATGACGTCCTGGTCGTTTCAATTTTAAAGCCACCCCCGTCATTGCAGACGTCGAGTACAGCTTGCAGCGTGCAATATCGTGCATCGAGGCAATACATAACCGTAATACACAGTCGCATGTTAACGGAGAGCTCAAATTTAAATTAAATTTCATACTAAACGTATCTTTTAAGACACGATAAGTTCCACTCTCAGTTAAAACTTAAGTATCCATATAATAAATGGATCTCCGATTGGAGGAAAATCCTCTCTCTAATAGAAATCAGTTTTCCTCTGTTATTAAATAATATTTTGGGATCGGCAAAGTTACGATCGGAGGGATATTTATCAAAAGGACATGAGAACTATCTTGGCATTTATGCAATCATTTTGTATGAGGATGTACCAAGGCACCATGGATTGCGATGCATGCTATCGTAACGAACGCATTGCATTGCCCAAATACAGTTCGGTAGTCTCTGATGACTCATAATTATTTCTAACACGTAATGCCATTGCCCTAATGACTTTGTTGCCATAATGATATCATCTCATAGTTCCAAATATAATTCAGATAAGATAACTTTATGTACTCCTCGTACACATGTTATACTAAAATTTCGTTAGTAAGGGTTTAAGAATATTTGGATTGATTTATCTAACTCGGAGAGTGTATTTTTTTAATTTTAGAATCTGCTGCCTCTTTTTGTCGTTTTGTCAGAAATAGTTCGTTTCGGACGCAGGGTCTACTAGAATAAGTAGACCAGTGTTTTTCAAACTTCTTGCATACGCTACTTCTTTATAACTTTAAAAAATCTTGAGACCTCCTTGGGACCTTGGGGTTAAAAAATCTTGAGACCTCCTTAGTGTAAAAAAATATAATTGAAAAACTAATAATAAATTGTTTTATGAGACTATTTTTTTAATTGAACCTAACTTTTCGCCGTTATGTTGCCACACTAGAACACACACCAAAATACATCTAGATTTGCAAGAACATAAAACCACTCAGCTCGAGCCATCGTACACTTGATCCAATAATCGTTCAAAAGCGCATCTTTCGAACCCGTTCATGTTGAGCTAAAAAACGCGCAAGTTCGATGCACTGCTGAATGGGCGTGCTGCAGCTGACGCAGTAGGTATGTGGGTTTGTACGAGAACTTCGCTATAAATAAATAGCTTTGGACTTACGAGTTTACTCTGGTTAAGCTCTCGGAAGCGTCGAGCTTTTATGTTATACTAAAACCACGTTTATATTTTTATACCACAAATAAAATAAAATGTTTTTTTATCTCACTAATATTAAAAATGCAAATGTTTGTAAGAATTGATAGTTGATTTTCATTTCTTCATGTATTTTATTTACTCATTTATGTACACACAGGAAATAAAATAGGTTATTGCAAAGTAAGAAAAGAGGTACAAAGGTACTGCTTATTTCTTCAGAAATTTCTTCCAGCTGTCATGCAACTAGAGAAACAATTTGGAGGTCGGTTCGGTGTACACACACTATACAGATTACGAGTTAAATTATATAATAAATGAATAAAAATACATATTATTACATACACTAATTACATATAATATATATATATAACATATATATGTAAATACATACATATAGGTAGTGTTCTTTGACTCTTTTCTTAAAAACTGAGACTGTTGTGGAGTGTCAGATGTTAGGTGGAAGAGAATTCCAAAGTGTAACTGCTTCCATTTCAACATTCAGTATTGTGTATTATTTCAGTTTTGCTACTGAACGGTATGGAAGCAGTGATAGCCAAGTGGTTTGAACGCTGGTCTTACATACAGAAGTTCCTCCTTTCAAATTCTGCGCGTACCTCTAATTTTCAGAGTTATGTGCGTGTCAAAAGCTGATAATCAACTTGCTACGGTGATGGAAAACATCGTGAGGAAACCTACATTCCTGAGAGTGCTCCATAAAGTTGTACCCCTCATATTATGAGTGGAGTCCCGAGCCCAGCAGTGGGAAAATTATGTTTTGCAATGATAATGATGACTGAACGGTATTAAATGAAATTAGGCACACAATAGAATATAAATCTATATGATCCTAGTCTGGATTTTATTAAAGGCTAAATTATCATTTATTTTTTTAATAATAATTAACTGGTAGAGTTACCTAAATATTCTATAGACGATCTTAGCTTCTAAACATATCTCGTTACTTAAATTATGACTAGTTAGTCAAGGGCCAATAAAAAGTCTATGGAAAAACCACCTATCTTTTTTTAAATAAATAAATATCTTTAGACAATTTACACACGGCAATCTGATCCCAAACGAGGCGTTTGCTTGTTCTATGGTGATCAGACAACTGATAAACATACATATGTATTTTATACATACTTATATATGTAGATATTTACACCCAGACACAGCACAAACAGTCCTGTTCATCGTAGAAAAGTTTGATCTCATTGGGAATCGAACTCACGCCTTTCGGTGTAGCAGTCAGGTTCACTAACCACTAGACCAACCGGCCTGGTTATAAAAGGGTGAGAAATCTGCGGCGCACAGGACGCATGCGGCTCTTTGAGCATTTTTTAATAAATAAATAAAATCTTTACATAGTGATTCGAAAATGTAAAGTAGATTTGATTAAATATAAATAATGCTACGGCCCTCTAGCAAAAATCAAATTTAAAATTGGCCCTTTCATTCAAAAGGTTGCTCACTCCTGATCTACAGGAACAGATGATTATATATACGTATCGGCCAAAATCAACCTTCCTTTTATTTTTGTTGAGGTAGGCTAAAGCATAAGGTGATGATAAGATCATAGACAAAATATATAAAATTCAGGGCATTTATAAATATTTTGAATTACAGAAGGACGCGACGTGGAATGAAGCGAAAAAAACGTCGATCTGTTTACGTTCAGTCGAATAGAAAAATAAGCAAGGGCAATAAGGTTAACTGTAGGACGACTGGAACCTAAAATAAACTTTAGGTACATTAGTTCAAAGTTTAAATTTAAGTGCATCTCCAATCATAGGCATATCCTGCTTCTGATCTAACGCATAATGTGTAACATATGGACTTTATTACACACGCATACAATACAGTCAAGTTGAGTACCTTCACCTTTTTTCAAGCCGGGCATCATAAACTAATAAGTGGTAACCCTAGAGTTAAAAGGATATTTCCAGTTTATCGGGAGCTTTGTCACTTCAAAGAACTTAGAGCCGATACTGAACATTTTCTTACACTATAATTAGTGGCGATTCCTCGCTTTGTGGTCACTCTGCTCGCGTCACAAGATTTATGTTGCGTGCAACTTGTCACTCTTTCATCTTGGAATAATGTTAGTGATGTTTGTTTCGAAACCGTGCACGAAACTATCGGATATTTTTGTAAGCTATGAGCAGGCAAACGAGGAAAAAGGTTATCTGATCGTAATCGTCACCGCCCATGGATATGAGTTTCAGCAGGTATGGATGTACATGGCTTACATGGCTTCTGATCCAGGGAGGGGAAAACGAGGCGGGGAGGGCGCTCAGTTGCTATTGAGAGAGAAAGAAAAAATGTACTTAATGCATAATAATAATAATATCTATTTTTTCATACAACCTTGACCGCCTCGGTATGTCCATAGCAACAGGGGAATTACCAAAGCGGCTCTGGCCAAAACGGAAGCGGTATGTATGCCAGCACGCGCGGAAAGGTGCAGAAAGACTCCTTCCCTGCACATCGAGAGCAACCAGAGCCAATAAAAACACCAAACGAACCCAGACACACCAACAACATACGGCTTCAGGATGGATAACACAAGAAGAATGGAACGAAGGATGTCTACAGGACGGGAAGAAAGTACAAAAGAGATTTCGTATAGCCGAAAAAAATATATATATAACTGTAATTGAGTACAATATACATAAATTTTGAATGGTTTCGAATAATTTTGGACCGAGAGACATTTATTGTTACGGTATAAAAATATATAATCTGCATTTTTGGATATTTTACGTTTACTATCCTTTCGAAACCTTAATAAATAATTTATCTATTCTTAACCGTATACGAAAGTAATATAATGTTACGCATATATCCGAGTCCGATATGTTAAATACAGATAACATCCTTATTAGTGACTCAGCTTATGTAATTAGTACGTAACCGTAACCAAACACTTCTCTCCCTTTCTCTCACTTTTGAGTCAGCTGAGTCAGCAGATTTGATTGGAAATACAAAATGATTACTGTTATGCTTGTATTGTATCGAAACACTTATAGCTTAGCGGTTTGTATTGATCCCAAGTCGATCGACCAAGTTGGGCAACAGCGGGCGAGGTCGATATGTACAATTGTGCATGAACTGTGGTAAACATTCTTTATCGCGTCCGTCCTTCAGAGGGCACGTAATCCTGATTGTTATCGTTAGATAGCAGTCGTTACGACACGTCAAGTTGTCGACAGGTACGACAGGAACCCACACTGTATAGTGGGTTATCAAAATAGGTTCAAGTGACGTAGTAATAAAAAAGTCCTAAGAATTTCAACAGTGAATCTGAATTTGAAATAGCTTATGTCGGAAATATAATAATTCGTTTATTACCGAAGTTGTCTATGTCATTGTTGTTGTGTATCGTATTGTGTTGCCAAAACGAATAAGGTGCACAGTTAACAGCCTTTATGTCTGTCAAAAGTCATAAGTTCTCTCGCAACTTTATCGTGACCGTAATACATGCAAATGTATAATTGCTGTAGCATGTCTTTTAATGGTTATTGAATATGAAAATCGTGAGTACCCTGTACAGTTAAAATATGTAAAGTATATTCATAACAATAAGCAGTGATAGTTAAGAATTCGGCCTCCTGCTCGGAAGGTCCGCGTTCGAATCCCAGGGCGCGCACTTCTGACTTTTCGAAGTTATGTGCGTTTTAAGCATTTAAATCTCACTTGTTAAAATGGTGAAGAAAAACATCGTGAGGAAACCTGCATGCCGGGGAGTTTGCAAAAACTTAAAGATGTGTGAAGTCTGCCACTCCGCACTTGTCCAACGTCGTGGACCTTAACCTTCTCATTCAGAGAAGAGACCCGTGCTCAATGGTGGGCTGTGATGGGTTGAGAAGAAGAAGAAGATATTCAAAACTGTCTATCATTCATTTAGGTAGAAAGTAATATTGATTTTCAATAAACTCACACAATAAGGTGTTAAAATTTATTTACATAGAGATTCGTAACGTTTTTGGTAGAATTTCACTTCAACGGTTTTAGTCGACGATAAGTGTTCAGAGAAACGAGACAAATGTCTTTTATGTTTTCATTCACGCTAAACGTTCATTCAAATATGTACGGAAATGACATTGCGGAAGAACAAATACCATATTTTTCTGCACTAAATGTCATTCCGATACAATTTTTAATTAGTGTTTGGTGTGAACGATAACAGAAAAGACGTTTGTTTCAAAGATCAGATGAGTTAGGCAACAGTGGTTTAGTGGCAAGTGGATGGGTTATCGCTAGTGGCAAAAGATCTTTAGAGGTTAGAGGATATACAAAACCCCTGGTCGCGGCTGTTATTGTTCGCAGTCGATAAGCTATGTCGAATGTCCTTCGGGTGGTCCAAAAAGCCGGCCAAGTTCGAGTCGTACTCGTCCACGAATGGTTCCGGACCTACATATATAAACGGCAAAAAAATTGTCTTTAGTATGGAAAACCCCCTTAAATATTTGTGTTATTTTAATCACATAATTTCGAAATATACTGTGTATATTTAAGGGTTCATCTGTTGATGTTATTAATAAGGTGCAAAGATGAGCACAAATATCACGTTTGTTGTATGGGAGCTGTATGGGACCTCTAAAATTTATTTTATTCTGTTTATTTGTTGTTAAAGCGGCAAAAGAAATACATCATCTGTAAAAAAATCAACTGTCACGGATCGTGAGATACAGCTTGGTGACGGACGGACAGCGGATGAAGTCCCGTTTTAACCTTTGCTATAAATTATGGTAGTTCCATCTCTACAAACAGCAGGGATTTATCACGTAATAAATGCACTGCGACCTCAATGTTAGGCTTTGTTTCTAACCAGCTTCAGTAAAAGTTGGTTGTCAATTTGACCTTTTTACGTTTATAACCTCATAAGTTTTTACCGGCTGTATCGATATTGATAATAAAATTTTTGAGTTATTCCTAATAATACGTACTTAATTGACTTCATTTAATTACTTTTCGATGTAATTTGAAGTTAATTTTGTTACTATATAAATATTACAGTAGTAAGGCGACGCAATAGACAAAGTTTTAATTTCTTGTGACATTGAAGACGTCTCCGACTAATCTCCAATCTCCGACCTCAATCTGTATCATAAATCATCTAAAAATACTGTACTGAGGAGTTGCCGACTTTATGAGCTGCTTCCGCGTTAAAAACGCTCATCTTAACATCATTTGGAATTTGGTTGTGGTATAACCAAACATGTTTCAATCAGTTCTTCATTACTTTATAATATAATGTTATATAAATCAGTCTTAGTCAGATATATTAAAGACCAGCAAAATGAATATGAATTAAGAAATTGGCCAAGGGTGAATCGGATGTATAAAAATACAGCTAAATTGGAATTTTATATATCAAAAATTGACCAAATAGGCGGTGTTGTGCTTCGAGAGTCGGTATTATCGGAATAGGAAAATTTTAACAACGAAAAAATATGCTTTTTGCCTTTATTTTTGTGACGAAACGAAAGAAGACATTGTTAAGTAATATTTAAGATGTATAACTTAAGTTTTTCTGTGATGAATACAAAGTCTGTTCTGTGTCAGGATGTCAAAAAATATCCATAACAATTCTCTGATCACCATAAGCTAATGGTTTGTTAGGGATCAAATAGTGGTGTGCGAGTTATCTTAAGATATTTATTTAAAGAATCTGTTCCCTTTTGGTACTGAACCCTGTAAGACAAACGAACTTAAAACATGAACTTTGATTTGTGTGCTGAAACTGTTCCAGTTTTGTATTGTAACCGTTATCAGAAACGTAAAATGTATTACATATACAATCTGCATGCATTCATTGATTTTATTATGATATCTGTCACAAAACAATAAGTTTACAAATGAACTCGCCCGATATTGATAAAGCTTTTTACATTAAAATGGTTAATTGATTTTAATTAATGAAGTAAAAAAGATTACCGTTGTTATTTAATATTGCACCCTATTTTAATTTAATTATTATCCTATACTAACAAGTCACAATTAAAAAATTTGAAATCATTGTTAAACTTTGTTATTATTTTCACAATCACAAATCGCACACACACAGCACTATGAACTCACACATCAATGGCGTCGTCATGGTAACCTTCTTCAGCGTAATATCCTCTCTCCTCCCGGCTGAGTACCAGGGCGACATGGAGGAGTAGCATGCAGGCCGCGGGGCCGGTCGGCGCGCGCATCGTGACTGCCAGTGCGGCGCGGATATGCGTTTGAACAGAGTTACTCAAAGTATGTATACTTGTATGATCGGAATTACTCAGGGCATAGGTCAGTTCTTTTCTTAAAAATTGAATAACATAACAACTACAACTTAGGTGATAAATTATATTCAAACAAAAATGTTGTTTACTTTTAATTCCTAATTAATTATATTCATATGAAACCGTACTATAAGTTTGAGTATCATAAAATTTATTATTTTCTCCTTCCTCCATATTAGGCCAAAGGAAAACATATTTTAATCATAATGTCAGATTTATGTTACTGGTTGTCATTTAATATTTTTTTTAACTTAACTTTTAAAATTAATATTTTAATTATGCTTCGGTTATGACACTTTCCGGATTACAGTGGCAGATACTAACCATGTAAAATAAATACATATCTATAAACATTATATAGATATGTTAAATCATCAATCATTAGTAATGAAAACGAACCTGGTTTATGTGTTAATGGCGCCTCGAAAGCTAATAAAATCCCTTTAAAACGGCATTCCTGTCGGAAGCTCGCGAGTTAAGTTATTTATTGTATTCGATTACATTAAATATGCGGATTGCTACTGTTGAAGCATCTCATGTGTTATGGATAACGTATCGTCGAGAGGTTGAATATTTGCATCCTGCTCTCGTAGTGATGCCACATAGCGGTTACATTACATGTTCATGTAATGGAATGATATATGAGTCGGCCCTTAGCCTATATAAATGTTATGTTATGATGATCAATATTTTTTCTTGGGCTATCCTCGATTCAGGGATTCCTGAAACATATGAGAGGGAATAATAAGAATTTGTAAGC
The DNA here is from genome assembly GCA_018249125.1 of Asbolis capucinus. Classification (NCBI taxonomy): domain Eukaryota; kingdom Metazoa; phylum Arthropoda; class Insecta; order Lepidoptera; family Hesperiidae; genus Asbolis; species Asbolis capucinus. Next base: position 13,260 of record DWJZ01001222.1, on the reverse strand, counting down.
ATTCAGTAAAATATTAAATACCATGTAAAATACTGTATGTAAGAAAAATACTATATTTATAATATGCCTGTTGAACTGAATATTCGGGATGTTTTATGATTACATAAATTTATATTAGATAGAGGTTACATTGAATAAAGTACGTAAGTGTATTTAAAATACCTACATGAAGTAAATGATTTGATTTTGACTTATTGGCCTTATTAGTATGAGCTAATAGACTTAATAACGAGATAAAGAATTTTAATACTTATTGGCTCCATGGGGTCTACACAAGCGAAATAAAAAAATACTCTAATTAGATAATGGCTTCAATGTCATAAATACGACAGTTCGGAATATTTATTAAAAACTATCTACTAACATACATAATTCCAAGTTATAAACACACATAAATATACACACTCGGGCACACAGACATAAATACACACAGCACACACACTGCTGTACCTTCGAGAAAAACCATGTAAGTTAATTATAATAATTTATTTATAATGTTTTTTTACTTTTGTTTTGTTTAAGTAACATTTAGTTTATGTAAAATTTTATTGATAAGTCATATTTTTGGGGACGACACTGCCTTCTGTAACACAGTGCAAAGTAACGTAGAGGGCAGGTATGTACCATTATTTATATTGTCCTTTTGGAAATAGAGTTATTATTATTATAATGGTTCCCATTGTTGTAAATAAAATTGAAATGTTTATCGTAAATGACCTTTGTGGTTTTATGTTTACATTTTTCGAATCCCTACATTATTCTTACCTACTCTTTATTACGTATAACAAATGAATCACAAGGACTTTTGTTACAAGTACATTATTTGTATTTCAGTTTATACATACATAGTGCGTCTTTAAGAAAATGCAACTTTTATTGAACTTACTATATTTCTAAATAACTCAGTAATCAAATTCTGTTAGTAAGGTAAACCTTTGATGGAATATAGAAATCAATAAAATCATTATACATGTATGTGTAATATAATTGTTTAATAAATATTTTTCTGGATTTAAGGCATAATATTATATAAGATATGTACTTCTTTTTCGACAACTTTAGGTAAATATTCGGATTCCGCGTGCAGCTGCCCACCATCGCTCAGGCTCATGGCTCCATACAAATCATAAAAAATCTATCTCATATACATATATCTTAAGTAGCTACGGCCAAAGTACCTTAAGAACTTTTACTGTACTAGCTTTACTGCAAAAAGATTCTCAGAATGGTTCATTAGTAAGACATAAGCCGCATTGAGTAGCACAATAGTCTATTCATTAGATAAAATTACCGTGCAGAATCCAACGCAAACATCTGGCTGTATAATTTAGTTCCCGGTCTTACAATTATTTTAAATACTAGGTGTTGTAAATAACACTTTTTTTCATTTCTGAATGTAGTTCATCCATTTTAGCCTTGTAGTTCTATATAAAAATTGTAATATTATACGGAACTTACTAGTAATTAGACTTTAATGAGGCTATTAATTTTATGAATCATAATAACTCTTTACTGAAAATATCTCCTTATGTGATTGGCTTACAACAGGAACATTTTAATTGAAAAATACATGTATTAAACTGCTATAGTATTACTAAGATTGGCAGTATTTTCAAATCCCCAAAATCATAATCACGTTCGCTATTTAATTAATTCGTATACATGATCTTAATACCTAATTTTATTTTATTAACATTAAAATAACACTTTATGTGTAGTTCATTAAGTGCGAATATTTGTTATATTATTCAAAATGTGATCATATTAAAGATATCCCTGAATACTTTTATAAATACTTGATAAAAATTGCACAAGTTTTTTTTTATATACAATAGGTTAATGACATTAATCCCACCTAATGGTAAGTGGCTAAATTATTTTAGTCCTAAGTGTTCCTAAAAACATAACAATACAAAAACAATGCAAGTATAACAGTGCAAGATAATATTGTTGAAACTTTGAGCGCCTTTGACCGCGCCTAGCGCTAGTAGTACCAAAATAGACAGTGCGTGCTACTTGTAAACACTAGGGCTGGCAATTGGTCCTAATTAATTAAATTATTAATTTAAACAGCTGGCAGCCCTGTGACGTGTGTCGATCGTAAGCGATTAGCAGAGTTAAGCGGTGCGCCAGGAATGTCGTTGGGTAGACATAAAATTTTCACACAATATCATTCTCTCTTCTCGTCGTATAAGCTACAAATGAGCTAAATTTCATCTAATTTTAACCTGTTACCCTACGGGAACAAAGCCCTTCATGGAATAAAATGTATCCTATAACTATTCTTGGGTTTCGTTTTAAACTTCGATTATGCTGAGTTTCATCTTAATCTGTCCAGTGGTTTTTGCGTGAAGCTCGAACAGACAGACAATAAAACATAAATCGAAAACAAAGTCTCCCTGCATTAAAATATTCAAAAAATATTTAATGTACTCAATTGACCCCGAGAACGAAAAATTAAAAGGGGGTTTCACACAAGAGTCGTGTTTTTTCAGCGTAAATATTGTACGAAGTACCTCGTTCCTACTCGGCATAACACTCGCGACACCACAAGCGTAACCGTATACTCGCGGCACTGCACTCTCGCGGCACTGCACTGTAGCGGCACTGCACACTCGCGGCACTGCACTCTCGCGGCACTGTACACTTTCGGCACCCTACTGCTCTCCCTTACTACTTCTTCTCCATACTTCTGAATATTGGATTCGCTCCACAACAACTGCCCGTACCATGTTTTCGAACGCCTTATACTTACCCCTAAGGTTTATCGAGAATATTTTAGAAATTATGTTTTTAAATTGTTTTTATCCAGTTCTTTCACGCAATTCTATTAAACGGATCTAGAAGAACTTTGACATAGTAAGAGATTATAGTCAGGAATAACCTATTCAATTTTAATCAACTTATCACGCGGGCAAAGTCTAGGGCGGTAGCTAATACTATATACGAGTAATTCACTATACATTACAGTAATTACAAATAATGAAAGCATAAAAACAACGTTGAGACTTGAAGGTCAGGATTTGGATTCCAGAACAGTATGGAAATATCTAAAAATATTTTTCGGTTACACCACTGTTGAACTAACAGTTACAGCCGAGTTCTGTTTATTTACATTGTTGATCACGGCCACAGTAACATACTGCAGTTGTAGTTTAAAATACATCTTATTCTCATATCTATGAGCCACTCGATAGTTTGGTGTTTTTAAAACTCTTTCAAAAAGGAGGTTTTTAATTCAACTGTATTTTATTTGTGTTTTACCTACTATCTGTTGACTTTATATAAAGCCCAGATCCGGCCATGTGTGGAGTACTGCAATCACATTTGGGCAAGTGCTGTCAAATCTCACTTTGGACTCGATGGAGAGCCGTGCTAAGAGAGTCATTGGTGATAGAAATCTGCTCGATATCAATCTGCAAAGCCGCAAATCAGCCTCTCGGTTTTCTATAGGCTATTATTATTGAAAGAGAAAAAGCATTCGTATAGGTAACGTTTCGTTACCTTGGCAAAAATATCAAAATACATCAATAGTCGGTGTTGCTAAGCAGTAACATGTAGGAGCTGGGAACAATTTTATATTTTTGGAGCTTGCATCTTTTGTTTACATCCAAACGCTCAAACCGACCTACTAACACAGTGCCTCGCATCAGAATTAGCTAGCTGTATTTGTATTATATAACTTCATTTATAAACAGTGTCTAAAAATAAACGTATGATGCTATTAACAACACAAGAATCAAAAATAACCTCAACCCAACAACAAAAATGTATTTGTCACAATCGTTTCTATAACTTGGATTAGAACCCTTGTTCTGTAAACGAGGTCACTCCCAACAGCTATACCAAACAGATATACCAAATCTTAACAAATTTTCTAATTAAGATATTGAAAATAAGCTTGTACAGTTCGAAAAAGCTTTTCGATTCTATTCTTATTCTAATCATCTCTAATTGAGGCTAACAAAGTAAATCAAGCGAGAAAGTGTGTCTCACAATAAAAATAGCCGTAAATGTAGATGAAAAATAACTAATACTTTTATTTTTATTTATCGCTAACTAAACTGGCATTTCACTGACTCACTTGATCGGGGCACAGCGCGTCCTTCTGACGAGCGGAAAATCTTTTACTATTTTCCGAGCTAGCATCGGGTTCAGACCTTAATGAGAAAGGGAATAAAATTCCTTCCAATAAAAGAAAAACATTTCCAAAAACTAACTTGAAAAAGTTATAATGAAAATTGTCCAAAAAGTTTTTTTTCTAATTTTATTTTTTTCCGAAATATCAAGTTTCGAGTTCGATTGGGTACCAGGGCATCATGATTATGAGATGCATAAACGGGATAGCACAAAAAACTTTATCAATGAGTGGACAGTGGCTGTCGATGGTGATGAGGACATCGCTCAGTTGGTGGCTCTGGAGTTGGGATACGAATATGGTGGACCGGTATGTATGACTGATATATCATGCTTTTATCATACTCAACTTTATTTCAAGGATATGGTTGTGCGACGACAAAAAAATATTACAGATATTAACAATAAACATCTGGACATATTAACTTTAACAAGTTACTAAAATTAAAATTAATTGAATGAATAATGAGAATTATTTCAACATTACTATCTTGCTAGTAGTTCGTGTGTAGAATTTAGTGTTGTAATAATTAATTACTTTGTTTTTTATGGGATCCCTTTAAAATATTTAATTTTGACAATACATTTATCGTTTTATCTAACGGCAGTTGCCGACATTTTGTAAGTATTTCCAATGTCTTTTATGAGTTAAAATATAAGCCGTTAACACGTCGAAACTAAAACCGTTTGTACTCTAATAGAAAAGGATAAGTTTTTATTTTGGATGCTTGTTTCATAGTACTCATTGTTCCCATAAGCTTATAAACTGTGAAGTGTTCATAGCCCGATTGCTTGTGTCGATGTTTAATGATAAGCCAAGTTGAGCAACAGTGAAAGCGGTCGGAAGAAGGATGGGAGATCGTTAGGCAAAAAATCCTGAACGTTTCTGTACTTCGAAGGCCTGGACTAATCCCGGTTGGCGTCGTAATTATTAAGCCATGTCGGAAGAATTTGGCAATTTTGACATTTGGTTTGGCCACTAATACCTCCATCAATCCGCATTAAAGCTGCGTGATGGAAACATGTAGACACCTTAGTAATATCAAAGGCCAACAGGTCAAAATGTACTCTGAAGCTCTCAGCAGAAAAACATGAATAAAATAATAAAAATTCGACAGTAAATTTGCCGCTGATCAGCCTTGCTCCAGGCAACTCTTAACTCACAACGTCGCCGTAGATACAGTCTTAAGTTTGAATTAATTAATTTGGAATTATTTGAACAGCGACAGAACAGAATGCCCGGGGTTTATGTTATTAGTTTCCAATTATGTAGGCTTTCTGCTAATTTACTTTCACAAAAATTAAATAGACTGTAAGAAGTGATAGCCTTGGTTTGAATTTTTGGTCTTTCGAATAGTAGAGTCTGCGTCAAATTTTCAAAGTTTTTATTTCATTTCAAAGTTATCTAACTCAAATTTTCAAAATTATGTGTGTAAGTTAATTAACCCTTGCTTCTGTGAAGGAAAATATAGCGAGAAAACCTGCCCCTTTGAGAGTGAGTCAGAGTGTTCCATGAAGTTCTTGATGGGTCTGAAGTCTACCAATTCTCACTAGGCAGCATGCTCTACCATTAGATTATGAGAAGATATTCGAGCCCAGCAGTGGGACAATTATATGAAATGATGATGTCAGGGAAAAATTAGGAACAGGGCTTCAGAAACTTAAACGACTTCATTTGATCGAATAGATTTTTTTTTACTTACTTGAGATTACTCGTACAGTCTACCTCGGCCACAATTCGAAAATAAATTTTAGCATACAAACTAGTCAAGTTTTTATGGTAAACATTTTTTCGTGATGGAGGCGTGGTCGGATTATTATGTCTTTAAAACTTTTGACACTTGGCTGTGCCAATTATGCTCCACCCGGCCTGGAGCAGGATGTTTGAGTATACTCTGTGTCAGTTAGGCGAAACCAGCGGCGTAGCGGGCCTTGGAGGGGCCCTGTAAAATTAATTGGGTGGACCCAAACGAAGATGAACATTTTGGGGAAAAAACGAGATTGCTCCATTGACTTTTGTCATTTCTGAAGTAAAAACTAAGCATGTATATTTTTTCCCAGGAAACACGAGTTTATGTGACATAGTGAATGTCATTTTACCAATTTGTGCTTGTGTAAGCAGCTTTAGGGGCCCCTGTAGCCCGCGGGCACCGTGTCATACAGCGGATACGGCGGTAACTATGTCCTTATGCGACACTCGTGTGCAGTAGAAGGCCAATAATGTGATGAGCCAAAACCCAAAAAGGTTGATAGTTGAACGACAAATACTGAATCAAAGCGCTGACGCCGTTGCTATCTCGAGTGCTTGATAGCCTCGTATTATTGCCCTGCTTATCCGGGTTTGGAGTACATACATACCTAAAGATAATAATTTATATACTGCGTCATCGAAACTTAATTAATTCCGTCATATAATATAGTCTTGCACTGGATGGCTGCTGCAATATTTATCCATCATTGCAATACATATCTGTCCCACTACTGGGCTCGGGTCTCCTGTCACAATATGAGGGTACAGGCCATAGTCCACCACGCTGGCCAAGTACGGATATTTATAAAGATTTATACATGAATCCTACTAATATTATAAATGCGATAGTTTGTGAGAATGGATATTTGTTACTCCTCACGCAAAAATTACTGGACCGATCTGGACGAAATTTAGCACAGAGGTAGATTATAGTCTAAAATAAACCAGGCTTTTTATCAATGTATCTACATCGCGGGCGAAGCTTCGGGCGGTAACTGTTTTAAATAAAAAAGTTGTAGAGCTTAAAATGTACCATAAAAGCTGTAGCATAAAAATAGCTTTTGAATTTAAGGCAAAATTACTACATTATGTGTTAAAAATTTATATCTTCATTTATTATTCTTTATCAATCGTCAAGTTTTTAATGACCATAGTTTTTCCAAGTACTGTATGTTATTTGGTGATGTTAATTATGAAGAAATGACTGAATGAAGAGAAATTACGATTATATGTGACGTGGAGATGCAAAGCTAAAGAATAGGCCGGCAACGCGTTAGTAACGCCTCAGTCTGGTGTTAGTAAAATTTTAACGTAAAATAATTTAGCACAGTACGATCCCACCTGACGGTAAGTTACTAAGTAAAGTTTTTATATATTTGTTAAATTTTTGTATCATAATGCTTTTTTATGCTGTATTATTTTCTGTTTCGACACAGTGTTTGACTTTCTAAACATAAAAAAATCTAATTTAAAATTGCTCGAAGGGACACACGCGCCCCGCGGGCCACGGCCTGCTCTAGGCCAGTGATTCTTAACCTCTTAGTCATGACGGACCATTTGACAAAATTTTGGTCTTCCCATGGATCACCAACTATTTGACGATAATTTAACAGGCAAAATTAAAATAAATTCCTAATATTTTTTATAGTTTTGAAAGTTTTTATAGTTTTAAAAGTTTTGGTTTGCGGACCACCACCGGTTAAAAGCCACTGCTCTAGACTATCTCTTTACACATATATATATATACTATACTAAATCGCTACATATCATTAATCAAGCAATAATTTATAAAATGTAAAAAAATAAAAATTGCTTCTGTGATAAAGACCTTATCTGAGTGTCCTTTAACACAAAAATAAAAGCCTGTGTGACGTCACACTTGTATCACGACTTATCTTACAGGTGTAAATAAGATAAAAATATTAAGGTGATAATAATTATAATAACGGTAACACAAGCCAGTAAGCCAAGCGAATGCCAAACTATTTTCCCCCGTTATTTAGAGTTCGAGAGTGTGCCCATCCATCCATCCACACTTTCATCCATTACTCATTAAACGCCTACTGTTTCGTTAGGCCTAATTTTCGTCAATTTGACCGGTCCAAGTGTTCTGAATCCAGCAGATACTTCAGGTCGTCCGTCCACCCGGGTAGACCCGTCCATAATACGGCCTTTACAGAAAGTGTACCTCCAGTTGACAATATCCTTGCTAATATGAAATGGCCCTTTTGCGGCAGTTTCAACTAACACTGAACCTTACGAAAACAGTTAAAGAGAAGCTTTATAAAGTTTTTTTCCAAAATTTGTGACACATCGAGAATATTACCAATGTTTCAGTTTTAAAGCAAGACTCGTATTATGATGTCAATCGACTCGCCGGCCTGTCTAATATCCGCGACAGCGCGTAATTGAGACGAATGCTGAAGTCAGTTTCTTACATTTGTTTCAATTTGTCGCGCCAATCACGACATACTAGGCTAGTAATTTGTCTTGTGAGAAATTGGTCATTTTTTCAACGTCTGTGTACAGTTGAGTAGTTTTATTTCATACACTTTTATACAGAAATAGTTAAATTATTAAGCGGCCGAGTGTTCGTAGCTCGAAGGCTAACGTCGATTCTGAGTGTCTTACTAAGTCAAGCAACAGAGGGCGTGGTCAATATTTATTGAGTGACCGCTAAGGACAAATAATTCCCGAGCACTTCCGTGTTTTGGCGGTCCTCAGTGGTATCATTAGATATCAATCGTTAAGCCATGTCAGATTGGCATTCAGCATGCTTCATCTGCTCTAGACCTCCTTAAGAACGAGGAGAGCTCGACACACAAGCCTTAGAAATGCGACGGTTTTGTTTCGTGGCTAACTTAAGCTCTAGGACGACTCCAGACGAGTTTAATGCATTCTTTATGACAAGTACGTATATTTCACGGAATTGACAATATACATATGTAGGTCACGGGAAGGGAAAAGAGATAGGATAATAGAAATATAATTGAGAAACTGGTTACGTCTGTTGTTAATCATTTGGTTTTTAGTATACATACGTTAGGTATTTATTTGTTCTAATCATTTTAACAAAACAGTAACAATACAACTGTTGTTGGAAAATTCGTAAAAAAATGTACCCAATCAAAACGATATTTCAATCAATGGAAAGCTTTGGAAATAAACAGAATCCAATATCAAACTAATTGAATTTAATTGTTCCACAATTTTTAACCCCCGCGCCAAATTTAATTACCACCCCTATTTGGATAACACGGGGGTGGGAAAACCGCAAACGGGCAGATTTTTTTCCCAGTTAATATTGTACCAGGAGATTATGAAATTGAAATGGTTTGTGATTTGCAAAAATAAGCTGTTTTCAATGGCGCGCGTAGTGTCGGTCCTATTTATACATGAACAGTATTTTTTCATCGCCAATTTTGTAGGCTTCCAATTTGATCAAGTTAGAAGTTAGCTATAATTATGGCTTTGTACGAGTAGGTTACATAAGTATTTTTTTCCAAACTTACAATAGAAAAAAAAATGTTTTATTTCGTGTTCGTTGTCGACGCCTAGATGGCGTAACAGTCGGGCACTCTAACGAACTATTAATTTATTATGAAGAATAACAGGAATAAGTACAATCAGTAACATTACACTTTGCTGGTAAACATAATAAAGAAGAAATATAGGCATAATGTTATAACGTCTTATATACTTTTTTATACAAATCAGCTCGATATTTTTTCTTCACAGAAATGCCTGTTTTCTGCATAGTTATTACGAAGTGCCTAAGTGAATTCCTTAGTTTAAAGTTAAGTTATATCCGACCAATCCATTTTACCATTATTTAATAGACTCTTCTAATATTAGAATTTAAAATTTCTTTTCAATAAGTAAAATACAATAAACCGATGCTAAAAATAAATAAAAGACTGAGCATTCAAAAAAGTAATAAAAAGTCACCCGTCTTGTAAACAAGCATCCCGGCATCCTACGCTCGTTCAAGTCAAGTCACTCTTGCTTAGCGCACTTAACGCCTAACTAGATTTACGTCACAGTCAAGAAAGCGCCCTCTGCAATTACATTCTGAGAAATGTATGTAATGAAATGGAAATGTATAAATATTTTTTACTATTAAAGCTAGACATGCTCATAAAATAACAAAAAATGTATGACTTATATATTAAAAAGTATTGTAGCCGCTTATGAATAACATATTGTTTAACATACGTGATTTGTAAATAAAATTAAGAAATAAGGAGTCATAAATTCCTTTTTAAATTTAGAACCAGTTTATCTCGTATATTTAATTTAATTAATTAATCACAGTAATTAAACATGGCTATAAAAATATTCTTCTGTGCATGAATCATTTTGATTCATATGCTGTTTTCTCATTTCGTCGTTAGCCTAGCTTTGAACAAGTCGACGCCGCTCTCTCTGAAAACGATTTTTCAGGCGGCGCTAACAGTATTTTCAGCGTCGCGACTACCAGGCGCTCATGAAATTTAGTAGGTGAGTTTCAGCGTTACAGCGCCGTGACGTCACGTCTGAAAGGGCGGGGCGTTGAATGAAGATCTATTCCGGTCTCTACAATACGCAACTCGGTGCCGATTGGTGAGATGTTTGGCAATATTTTGTTACGAGGCAAGATAATAGTTATAAAATTCTCAACGCAAAACAACCACAATGAAATAAGTAACGGAAACAGACTAACTTTGATAGTAAAATTTACTAGCCAAGAAAAAAATCCTCAGAACAAACTTTCTCTGACGATGTCCTGTAGCCTAGTTGGGGTCGCTCTTTATACGTGGGTTGGTTAGTTCAATTCCCGGCCGGTGAACATATTTTTTTACGTGACAGATAAATATGCAATACTCGGGTCATGAGAGTTATTTGTAATTAATATATTATCAATGCCATCTATGTTAAATCCTGGAGTATAACTGGGTAAGCGTTTGCTTGCTTCAACCTATAGATGTCCAGGACCGTATCAGAGACTAACGTTCGAAACTCTAAGGTATTTGCACTGCGTATTTTATAAGCGTTTATTACACATAAAATAAGTATACACTTTATAGTACTACAGATCATCTTTTAACAGACATATTTTGGTTTTTCCCGTGACTACGTCCTCGTGGAACAATTTTTATCCTTCTCAAAGATCAAAATTCCAAAAACCGTTGAATAAGATTTTATTTATGAAGTGCAGAAATTCAAAATTTTATTTTTACAAGCTTTGTGGGATATGTCAAACTTCCATAAATACTTTTATACCCTATTCAAAACCTTCAAGCAAAAGTAGACTATGTCTTTTCTCAATTTCCTCAACCTTCAAGCAAAAGTAGACTATGTTTTTTCTCAATTTCTAATCTACCTCTACCAATTTTCTTCAAAATCGGTTCTGTAGTTTTAGGCGTCAAAGCTTAACAAGCAGAGAACTTACGTATTTATAATATTAGTAAGAATGGGAAGCAAAACATATTATGCCAATAACTTTACAATGTAATTTAAAAAATTGTCGATGATTACACTCGTTACGATCTCCTACTAGAGAATGCAATCTAACAGGAAAATTTCAATCAAATTTGCGGGGCTACTACGTCCCCGATTCCATGAGGCGCTGATATAGGATTTCGTATAATTGAATGTCAACATTTTTGATGGCGCTGAAATCTGACGAATTTAATTATAATACTTAGTTTTATAGCGGTGTTCATAGCACGGCGACTTGTTCGGATTGTAAGTGATCGAATTAAGTAACAGCTGGTACGGTCGGTACTAGGATGGGTGACCGCTTGTAGCAAAATTTCATGAACGCTTTCGTGTTTAGGAGGACATATGTATAAATCCGTCGGTGAACTTTCAATCACATAGGGTAGAAAAAAAATTAGAGGTATTTGCCTTGAACCCGGGACTCCTGCGCGAAAGATCCGTTTGTAATTAATCATAAAGGCGCATATGTAGTCTTTGAATATTGCTATAGTTAAGTAGAAAAGTTAAGGATGATGTACAGAAAATAGTTTTATTTACAGGCACCCATTAATTAGTACATAATTTAGCAAATAATTAGTGTTTAGTGGTATAAGAATAACAGTAAATTAGGGTTGATAAAATTACTTCGTCCATCCATTCATCAGCCTTTTCACGACCACTGTTTGACATAGGCCGCTAATTTCTGCCACTCTGACCGGTCTTGAGCCTTATGAATCCAGCGAGCGGATTCAGGTCATCCATCCATCCACTCGGAGGGCACCCTGTGCGCCTTGTCTTCCTTTAATTACATAAACTATAAAAAATTGATTTTAAAAAATAATTAGAGAAGTTTAATTTAATTTTAGAATTTATTTGTGCGGCATTTTTTTTTCAGTGTTTGACTTGGCCAGTTGTTGATACTCAGTACCGTAGTACTAGGCTGTCATACAAGCCCGCAGACCTATATTGGAATGCGATGTCATCAACCCCTACGACACGCACCCTCACCCTAGCATAACAAGCCACGCCTTCCTCGTTACACATGGAATGAACACTCGTATGCCCATATGTGCGTTCGAACTCCACAACGATTCTGGTATCCTGGTACATACGTGACTGCGATAACTCACATGGCTCCACAAGCGTGACATAATTTCACACACGTGTGTCGGCTAGCTCTGTCGAAGAACGTGCGTATAGAAAATATAATGGTGTAAGTTTAGATTTGAATGTGCGGCTGAATGTGTGTGAAATATTTCTTAACTTTTACTACTGTTTGCACTTTTATATGCTGCAAAATTGAATTAAAAGTTACAGTTACAAATTTACATATCGTAATTATTAATCGATATTGCATTGTTACGCAGAAACGTCTCATTCCTGAAATATACATTAAACATTTACAAAATCCAGAATGTCTGTCGACACACACAGTAAATAAAAATATGTATACACATCGACAAGACGGTCAATCAAGGCAACACTAGAGCATATATTTTATCTGCGTATTCTGTGCATGCGTGACAGCGGCGATAACACATGTGGGGCACACATAACTCCGTTCCTATGTAGCCCTGGTAATCGAGGCATATCGTCGACGTTGCTGTCACTTACCGTATTTTTTCTATCTCACATGGTACTATCTATAGTTTTCCTTACATCGTTCTTTTTTACATACGTATGTAGATGTATAATAGACAACTTTTATAGGACACATTATAGAATATAATAGGGTTCTGAAAAAAATATATATCGCGTAACTGACAGTGACTTTATTAAAGTTGATTGAAAATGTCTGTAATTCACAAAGAATTGTTTTTTTTGACGTGTTCTAACTCTTTTCTTACTTAAATTAGTGGAAAAACGTGCAGTTTGATGTATAATGGCATTTCTGTTTCTACTGAAACGAATAC
>DWJZ01001221.1:0-24668 GCA_018249125.1 Asbolis capucinus | reverse complement strand
GTCCTTCAAAGCACGGAAGCGTCCAAGTTTTACCCCTAGTGATCACCCGTCCACTACTCCCACCTGCTCGCTGTTGCTTAACTTTGGCGATCACTTTCGATCAGTACAACCCGGAGTTCATTTACCGGAAACTTAGTATAAAGTTATAAATTGTTATTTATAAACCAGGTTTATTAAATATATTTAAAATACAAGATTTAATTATAGATTAATAATACTAAGTAACACAAAATTTCATAACTGTACTGTTAACCGTTGAGGAATTCTCTTGTCTGGAGCCAATCCTGAACGTAGTATCAGGTCATGCTTGTCATAAAAATGCATTGTTATCAGGATGGAAACATTTTGTAAAATTTATACTCCGTAGTGTAAAAGGAAGTGGGTCTATATAAGCTTGCAAGGTTTGACCCGTAACAAACAAATATACTAACATACTAATATACAAACATACGCTGCAAGTTAAATAAAAGCTTGTACAAATGGCAATGTTTAGTGAACATATTTTAGTTTGGTTGCAGTGGAATTGTTATCGTTTCCGGTAACAAGTGTTTAGACAGTGGAGGGCCGCAGCTCGCGTGCCCTCGGGGGCCAATTAGCCGGCCTGAGCGACGGGTCACGGGTCACGAAGGGCCGGACGCACTGTTGTCTTTACTCACGGCTATATTTACAAATACCTCGATATTTCACTTATTTCTTTCTAGTTCATGTTCCGCGTACTCGTAGCTTTCATGGTTATATTGTCGATGACGGAAAACAATAGGGGCGTCATTTTTAGAATAACTCATAAGACTTAAGCCTTTATTGTTTCCGTCGTCTAATTATTATTATGGAGTCCATACCAAAAATTGTCAATTACACTTTATCAAAAAACTTTGCTGTACGTCTTTCTGTTAGTCACAGGCTTATATGTTTTAAATCATCCTTAAATAATCAAAATATATTTAATTTGCTACACCTGTTATAGTTCATTTGCTGATAAAATACAATAAGAATAAATTTATAGTAAAAATCTTTTTAAAAACAACTCTATATTATCACCTAGACTTTTTAAATTTACACAAGGGTAAAAGCTCGACAATCCAACAAACATACACTGTAAGTTAAATAAAAGCTTGTAGTAATAATAAAGACACATTAAGTGCCCCTAACATAATAAAATATACATACATACATTACATATAGTGCGTCTGATATCTTCTTGTGATTCCTGCTTGTACTGGGCGCACTGGCTTCCCACGCAACACATTCACTACATCAAGACATTAATTGTATTTGCTAGAAACAGATGCCCGAATCGTTCAAGTCAGTCACGGTATTTCACAAAAATCCCTCTTTGTGTCGATAGTAATTGTTCGGATATTCTTCATTACACTAAATAACAATTTATTGTAATTCTATTTAAACAAATCTGGCCTTTATGTTGTTACACACAAGGGCTGCTCACCTGCAAAAATACATTTGCAATAACAATAATATTGAATGTTAAGGCTCTCTACAAACGTAAATACTCAGGCGACACATGTTTGCTTGATCGTCGGTCGCGACCGTGGTAACTGTGTGTCTCGAGGGAAGTCTGTTCAATACAGTGTCGGTATTCTGTCTGTTAGTTAAGGAAATCTTTTACTGCTAACCTAATGCTAAATTTAATTTGATTCTTCATATTATATGCATTAAAAACAGTGGCAATTGGAAATTCAATAAATAAATGTCATAAACTGTAGTAAGTTTCCATGAAATGCCTTTTAATCATCGAATGCCTTTTACTAGAAAACAATACCACGTTTTATTTATTTCTTAGTTGTTATAGCAGGTTAATATTATTCGCATATATTCAGTAATATACATACATATGTGTCTACTAATAACCTAAACTATTAATAATCAACAAGGGCCTCTTACCGCTTATCTTATTTATACTCGTAATGACTTATTATTTATATTTTGGAATTTTTGGGTTCTGTACACAAAGAGTGAAGACGGGACGCTATTACTAAGACTTCGTTGTTCTATAGACATGGTGACCTGTGAAATTTATCTTTATGTCATAATTTTATTATTATTATTAGTTTAATTTATGTTATAATTTTTGGAGACTTTGTATTGTAAACTTTTGACTTTTAATTTCACATAAATGTCATTTAATTTTTCATTTAATTTCACATAAAGAACAAAACCCGCAAAAATACCAGTTCGTCACAAGACATTCGCGTGTAGCGTTCCTTACAGGGCAATGTGTGAAAGTGGTGGCGATCTATTACAAAATAATCGGATTAGTGAGACGTGTCCCGTCAATGGGGCTTAGGCCGCGGAATGAGCGAGGTGTCGCCGGCGATTGTGCGCGCGATACATTGTTGCTGCGACTGTGCGCTTCAATGTTCAATGTTTTTGTTTGTTTAGTTATAATGTGAAGTCGACGCTTTCAGCCCGCTGGCTTGCTGCGTTCCTGTGATAGGCCGAGTTAGGCTAAGTTATCGCATTAACTTAATTACTGCTGTTCGTAAAGTCGTTAATGAATACTTAAATCGCTCTTTAGTTTTCCTTTTCGCTCTAGGTTTTGTTACAAATTCTGGAGTAAGCAGCCATTTAAGTAATTAAGATTGCTCACTGTCATCCTAATATATGTAATAAACGCGAAAGATTATGATGATACATGGATGGCGGTAGGCCATTAATGAGTAGAGTAGAATAGAGTAGTAGCAATTACACTGTCTGTATTGTTGGCCTTATCAATGCATCAAACGCTCTGTGCAACGTGGTGGAGAATGCACTAGGCCTCTTCGTTCTCACGGAGAGATTCACGGTCAATAGTGGGCCATTGACGGGATTTTTTTATGAATTGAACCCATATAGGCAAGGCCGCAATACCCACGTTTAAATATTCTATATTTTTTTTCAATAGCAAAGTCATTTAACGACATCAATCATTGTATCTATATTTTAATTGAATGACAACATTACAGATTATTTATTTGGGTAATATCAACTATCGAATACATTTGTCGCAAATATATCTGAGATGTTACCTAAAAATTTGTAGAATTTATCGCACCGCTATATTCCCATAGCCAACACCGCTTAACATTCATCGTCACTTCCGAGCCACAGACATCACTGAGCTACAGGGGGCCCACCCAACAATACCAATTATTGACAATCAACTTCTAATAGTGCCAGTCAACAACCGTGAACGTTAATAGGATGTTTTTTGCCACAATTTGTCAGCGTACATCTGCCACGGGTTCGAGTCCCGGCGACACCAATGTTAAATAGAGTGTAATGGATCGTACGAGCATCTGGGATTACAAAAGCTGCGACTGTTATGAAACGCGCTCGCCTGTCGATCTTTATAAGTATTATGACCGTTCCGATTTTGCTCCAAAACAACGTTTCATTAGCTTAACTGACGACAGATACCTAACGTTAGATATCTCAATATATACAGCCACGTCTACACACTCCCAATTAACTATTCTGTTTGAAAGTATAACATATAAAGTATATTTTCGTTTAACATTCAGAAATTACAAACATTATATTAACCTTTGTCATTCGCCGAGCCGCTATATCACATATCGTGTGCTAATACCATTTATTTATAAAATAACTAAGTAATTAGTAAAATATAATTAAGAAATATAAAGTATCAATAATAGTGCAATAATATAATATATTTTAAATCGATTAAATTAATATAAATATCAGGTGGTTAGGCTGCGAGCACACAGAGGTTGGTTGTGAGCCAGTGGTCCTCAAACGTTAATTCGTAAGCCGCACTGATCTGCTTATCAGCGTAAATTATGTCCAGATTATGGCAATAAAAACTTATTAAATAAATATATTTGTTTACGCGGCCCGCGCACTGCACCGCCTCGGACACGGCTGGCTTACATGCCGCAGATAATGTAAGCTTTTTATTATTTGAAGCAAGCTTTTTTTACACGGTTATGTTAGCGTGCAATAGTTTTCATCCTCTATTTGATCCCCTGTCCACAGTTACACGGCTCGAAACCGTTTCAATTTTGTTTGTCAGGCTTTGATAATTTAACCTCATTCTATTTAATCATTACGATCATTTTATTAATCATAATAAAATATGTTCTTTTTGAAATATATATCTTTTCACTACTCTTGCGGATTGAAAAGAGAGTTTAATTAATTGTAGTCTGTTCCCGTATTGAGAAACATTCTGCACATATGTTACATATGAATTAAAATTCATCAGTTTCCTAATGTTTCTTTACTTTTACCGCAGATAGTGCTTTATATATTTAAAACAGTCTTAATGAGTAATTAACGATAACAGTTTCAGTTAATGCATTTTAATAATGTTAAACTATCATAGCGGACACTATATGCAGTGTCAACAACGGGTGAACAATTTGTTTATTGTAACACTAGGACCGACCGACGTGCAGGATTAGTCTTACCGTGGTTATGATCCAATAAACATAATATTGTATAACAATAAACAAATCGTGAGTATCCGTTTATATTTTCGTTATTAGCGCGCGCTATGTCAGCGGGCGCGTATATTAAGTACATTTGAGAATATAATTGACGTCCGCGTCTCATGAACTTATTTTCCCGCCGGCGGCGCGTGCATCAGCGGCTTATTGTGATTACAATACATATATTCTTTATAACTCACTAACATCCAGCCGCTGTCTTACTCTAACTGAATTTGCTTGCGCTTTCATACACAGAAATACTTAAAGTCATTTACAGAGTTCGCTATATATAGGGTGCATATTACGTCTAGTACTATGATTTGTCCGTCCGTATGTCCGTGGTGTTCTATCACCTTAACTGTAATAGATAGATATATATATATATACATTTTATACATAACATATTTTACTTTTGTCGCTTTAACTGTAAATACTATAAATTAAGTAGGTCCCATCCAAGGAACATGGTTTTCTGCGTTAATATTTTATTGCGGTATAATCTCAGTAGGTACATTCTTATATTGTTTATAGAAGTTTTTTTTTTAAATTCTTCACATTTTCAACAGTCTTCCTTGGTTTCAACAGCAATCAATATAGCCCACTATATTGGAAGTTTTATGCAACCGCATCCCCCCCGTCTCCGACACGATAACACTTGATATCGAACCGCTGACAACCGGACCGACGACCTTACGTGCCATCCGCTGCACGGAAGCGGTCATTCAATTATTGCCACCACTGGTCACCCATCCTCCCACCGACCGCGCCCGCTGTTGCTTAACCTTAGAATTGCACAAAAAACAGTCTACCTATAACGACTTAACATAGAAAGCCCCGTGACTGACGACCTGACGAAGACCGATGCGTAATGTATAAAGTTACAAACTAAGTTTACTTTGTATATAATAATATCAAAATTACATGTAAAAATATATAAACTGTAGCTATTATTCTAATGAAAAATGTCCTCTCTAGATGTTTTGATTGTTCCAATGTGACTTGATCTATTGTTGTGATAGGACCATCTAACGCGGCCCAGCACCAGGATGTGTGTGTGACAGCCATCTCATTTTGTTCACTAATTACGTGTTGTGTGACATCCAATCTTTTTTTATACTGACAAAAAATTATGGCAGTCGTGTTAATAGTTATTGGCTGAGAGTTTCAAAGTTGAAACTTCGATTGTCTTTTGATGATGCAGGGTATGTGGTGATGAATTTAGAGATGATCACACCTAAACTAAATTATGTATGGTCCTATTATAAGTTTGTTAAAGAATTTTTATTTACTTAATGAATAAATTGATTGAATAATATGTTAGGTAAAATGTATGCCCTGTAGCTTAGATGTAATGACATGCCTGCTATGCACGGGGTCCTGGTTCGATGCTCCCCCGAAAGTAGGTTCAGCATCTATAATCTGACGCTAGAGATCACATTGCCCCAAAATAATCCTAATCCAATAGAAAAAATATTGTATTAAAAATGAGTTTTCACCGTAATTATTGGAAATGACATTTAATAAAACTAATCCAGTAATGTAACAGAGCAACGTATCGCAACGACAAATACGCGAGATCAATATCGAGCCCATTGTCCTCGTCCGTTTGGCGTGTAATATCACCTTTACAGCCATAACGAGATCTGTCGCTTAGTACGACATTAATCCCAAAATTCAATGACAAATACGAATTTGGCACAAATCACGTGAAAACATCAAAGGTGTCGTATAATGGTGTATCGATGGATTTCTCAAAAACTGTATATTTCCTCTGCACAACAATGAGGCTCAACAAAGCGTCGAACCGGAAACTCCGTGCAATAAAAGTCAATTTTTTGCTCCTGGCCTGCCGCCGCCCCGGGATGAATGAGTCGAGAGTCTATTCAACCCTCACTATTTTAAATGCTGCATTTTTTCTTGTAGTAAATGTTAATAGTAGACTTAGTTCAGTTATAGTTTACTCACAATGTAGAGTGAAGTACTTAGTGTTACTATTTTACTGTGTCACATTTGTGTTACATTCTAGCCACGAAATATGAAAATAAAAGCCAGGCGATGTTTTTTCGGCGTACGTTTTATGTGATACGTTTTATGTGAGAGTCCAATTCACATTTAACTAATTTATTCATAGGAACAATGTACCATTCTATATACTTATTTGTACCATATTTTAATAGAGATCAGTATAGTCACCCAGGAAATTAATCGGAAGATTTACTCTACCATTTACTTGGACACTAAACCACCTTCGATAATAAACAACTTGGGTACTAATCCAAACTTGTACCAAATAGGACGAAAACAACAAATTTCCTAAACAGAATTACTCATAAAATAATGTAAGAATGTCTACAGACTCATTTCGTTACCAGTAACCGTAACCAGGCGGTATAAAACATTTATTTATTCAAAAAGGTCACTTTGTTAAATCTAATGCAAACGGACTTCAAACCACCACAAAAAAACTCTAAACTAAGTAAAAAAACTTCAGCGTGGCTCAAACCTAATCCCTAGCTAATGATTTAAAAACCTTCCCCAACTTTTTCATCCCTTAATTACCCTAAACATCATCAGGTATCATTAACCAAATTGGATATATTTGGAGGGTTGAACAAAAAACCGACAAACCTCGTCGGACGGACAGACAGCGTGGCACCGCTCACAACCACCGTCCTTACATATCGTTTACACATCCTTACAATAACAAAAATCTTTTTTTGGAAACCCTAAACTTGTGGCTCTGCAAATTTCAACCTTGTCTCACTTCAATAAGGTCCAATAAACTTTAAATTATCTTCACGTGTAACTTTGTAACGTCATTCCAAATTTGTCACTTAATCTTTAGCCATGCCATTGTCGATCTTAAGTCGTAGGTGGTAGGAGCAGAGTATTTTTGTATGGATGTTAGGATATCCATTTGGTTGTCAAAGCGAGGAATGTCATTCATAGGTAATGGATAGTTATAGGAAGGAAGTTGCAGGTAGGAGCGCGTGAACAGCACGCACAGGGCGACTTACGACTATGTTATTGATGGCATTTTGTTTCACCAGAACCATGAATAAACAGGCCACTTTGACCTGTCTCGCAGAGTCAGTAAATTATGAAATACTAGTTGGGATGAAAAACACTTAGTGCACGTCACAGTGCTTGATAGCCCCTACTGTGGGTTCCCTACTCAAAGGAATAGAACCCTATTCCACAAAAGTATAGGTTCCTTGGAAAGTTTCCGCAACTTGAATATTTTATACATTGTCTATTGCCGTGGCTGCTTTAAATACAGATACTAAAATGGAAGACCAACTAAGAAACTCCTCCATGTTTTAACTCCTGACACTACGTTCAGAATTATCTCCAGCTAAAGAGACTCAGAAGAGAACCAGAAGAAAAAAACTAGAAAAGAACAGTGTTGAAATTGTATGTGTTCCTTCGTATTAGGGTTCTATAATTAAAGCTTGTGTTTTCTAAATATTTTTAATAAAGCTTGTTTTCAACTTACACGTGGGCTACACCGCGGGCATGCACCAGTCCGCTATATTCCATCTGAAGGGTCCAGAAGGTCACACTTTTAATTAAGTACTAATTATAAATTAATAAACTATTAGCAAAATGTTTCCCTTAACATGGTACAAAAATATTTTCACCCTGTATAAATTCTGAAATGGTTCGTATCCAAAATTACTCAAGTCTAAAATTCCTCTTTGCCTTACAATAACAATCTCAGGTTTCTCAGAGCGAACGAGACGCACCGTGTTGGACAGAGACGGACAACCTTTGTATAGGGAGCAGATCAGAGTAGCGACTGCTAATGATGCCGCGATCATATTTAATTATTTTTATACGATAGTGATGTTGTTAACGAAAGTCACAAATATCGATAAAATTTATATGATTTAAAAAGGCACATGTACATACATATGTACCTCATAGAACTGGAGACTGGGAGCCACTTCCTTTCATTCCCAGCAATTGATGCCGCTTGCCACCAGGTAGGTCTGTTTGTTTTTGTGCTGTTTTCATTAAAATATACCAATTATGCACTTCTCTGAGCGGCTCTGCGTAGAGAAATTGCAAAATGAACATTCCTTTCCAGCACTGAACCAAGGAGAAATTTCCATAAAATATCGGAGACTGTTTTTACGTTTTGATGCCTCCCGAGAAATGCTCCATTTTAAATAAATGTATACAATTTAACATATTTGGATTTGATTGGGCCATATTTCTATCGACATCGATAAGGTTTCGTAGTACAACTCTATCCAACCCGTCAGCGCTATCGACACAAAGGCAATAAGTAATCCTTTTCGGCTACCGGTTTGTACTGACCGCGTTTTTTACTACACCGGATTAATATAACCGGACAATATAATAAAAAAACGTACAGAAATCGACCTTAATGCCTAAAAAATAGGGGCTTAATTAAATGTAGAGTTTGAATGGTGTAGTCAATGTGAAGTTTCTATGGATGGAGTTATTAATATAGCATTTATTGGTCTTTGAGGTCGTTTAAGTTACGGGAGTGAGGTGTTGTGGCGCGACCGGATGTGGATGGATTCTAGGCTGTTCGGGGTTAGGCGCTTTTTATGTACGTTTCATTATGTTCTCGTTTTGACAGGAGTGTGAAGCCTCATAGACCGCACCTTACCAGCAGTGGACGGCCTGTACTCCCACACAAGCAGAGACCAGGTGCAGTGGGGCATTTATAAGTTGCAGTGTGTGCGTAATTATATTATAAGTTATAAATAAAATTAACATGAACATTTAAACACATGTACATATGTACTCACTGTTTGCTACAACGCCCTGCCTTTTACAATAATGCTTGCCAATCGCTCATATTATTGGTAATTGTCGGACTGACTTTTTCGTTTTTAAAATTATTAATATTATTTTTTTCTATTTTCATTTTGTTTCAAGAATATATATTTTTTAATTCTATATTTTTTATTGTTTAAATACATAGTGTTACATTATGAATTTACCTTTAACCGTTCTGGAAATCAAGTCCACTGTCCTTCGACCAACTCTACAGCCAATGAACACTGATCCTATCGTGGTTAAAATGATCAATAAACTGAACAATGCTAATAATTTAACCAAACACAGATAACACATGTCGTGGTTTAAGGAGTCAGTCTGCTTGAATTTCCGTTCACATAATTCCATTTCACTCTCACCATATCACTTTACAGCGGACCGTTCGTTTGCGGAAGACGAATCCAAACAGAGAGCTGTCAGCCACTCTGTTGTTGTAACTATTCCGGTTGTCGTTGCTTTTTTGGACGTTAACCTATCAGCGGGGAGTGTGTCGCAGACGAGATCGTCTTTTAAAACAAAGAAAAATATTTTTATGACAATCGTTGATAGAGTTAAGTGAAGCTGAATGAGTGACTTCCGTGCGAGTTGACAACTTAATACGCCGCATAAAACAGTTAAAGGAACTAGTAGGTAAGTAGGCAGCAAGGCAGGCGTGCTAATCACGATATTACACTTCAATAAAATAAACCAAGTGTGATCGAGTGAGCAATCGCGCACGAAGGACTGCGCGCGGCCATGCGATATTTATTCCATGAAATGTGTCGGGTATTCTAAAAATATACAGAGACGATTCCAATTTACTTAGACACTCCTCTACTTAATCTAAAGTTTACATCAACCTCCACCACGCGGTCTGCTGGATGACAGAGGACGCGTACGGTTTCTCTTCTTTCTAATTTCTGGTCGCTGGATTCCATCCTTGTAATTTTTGAAATCTATTCTACGAATACTGGTCAAGTCAAAGGAATTCAACACTAACTCATGTCCATATTATTAACTAAATGCCAGCATGATATCGCAATCTCAAGAGCCCATTTTGTAATACTTATCTCAAGAGGCCAAAGATGCATATAAACATGACTAACTTGGGTCTTGAAACTGAGGTCGTATGCTGAGATCGGCCCGTTAATACATTCATTGTTTCTACCTGCTAGGACTATAATATCAGCGAGCGAAAGCGACTGCTTTCATCGGAGACATTAAAAGTCCAGTTGAGTGCAGCATCATAAACCAGCCGCTGATGAATTGGATCTGGAGATAATTGCACCAGGCATCGAAGCTTAAGTAAAATACGTTTTTTGATGCACCTCGAACATCGCATAAAAATTTAATAGAATTGTAAATCTTATTGTCCGCGTCTAGAGGGTTATAATCGCGTGTAGTGTATACTTTGATTAACAGCCTCCGAGCTCTGAAATACGGCGCACAGTCACGTGGGCCGTAGGTTTACGACCACCTTGCTTCGGCACCGGCTTTGTTTGTATTCTCAGACTCAGTTATAGTTTTACACACTCCACGTTTCGTATTCAGAATTTTCCCTTAGCGATTACACCATTGAAACACATTGACGCATCCGAGTACAAAATATTTATCTATCCCATGAATCACAGGTCGGCAACTTTTTCTTATATGAGTGCCACACATTTTATAAAGACGTTGGTACGGGCCACATGTGTGGTCATCGGGAGGATCACAAGAAATGAGGAGTTGCATCGTTGAAGTCTGTGTGGGCCGTACCGCAAAAGGAATACTGGTCGCATGCGGCCCGCGGGCCGCTGGTTGCTGACCCCTGCCATGATGTCTGCCTGGAAATTAATTCCGGTACCCCTCGCAGGCAGAGTGACTATTACTATTTAGATACCTAGTACGCAAGTATTTACTATAAACCTTGTATATTTCAGGAACATTCCAACAATGTATAGATTGCACTAGACAACATTACATTAGAAAAATCGTAAGATTATTATCACTAAATCAAATTAATGAACTAGGTATTCAAAAATGATATTTTCATTTTGGTATGTCTATAACACATATCGACGGGAATACATCAATTTACAATTTGTATTTGTTTATTTATATGTATTTGTTGGTCCATAATGTACTAACTTATCCTCTTGTGATAAAACTTCGTGGCCAGACTGGGGACCTTGGAGAAGTTCTTCAGTGTTATAAATACTACAGGTATGTAAACATATAAGATGTGGAGGACCTGATACCAGTATTCTGACTGGCGGCACAACGTCTACCAGTTATTCTAATAAAAAAAAATCGCATGTCTCAGTGTTTGTTGTTCAACTCTCCGATACTGCTTCACTTATTGTTGGTGTGTATATTTAGTAAGTCTAAGAGACCATAGGCCATTTGTTGTACCCTCAAGTGATAAGGGTTGTCTAGGATTTTATTTCTGGGTCCAATAATGTTACTTTATGTAAAGGAACACAACACGAATTTTTTATATATCTACCGTCATCCCCCTTTTTAGCACTGCCGTTTACCAACATTTACTGGATGAGCTAGTTCTCTATAAAAATATTGTTATTATACGGTACAATACAATACAAATCCGCTTTATTGTACACTAGTAAAGTTTGTAGAAACATTTTGAGGAAATTATTACATCTGGGCGGCCTTATCACTAATTATTAACGATGTCTTCCAGAAGGCTAAAGGTACTATGTGGCTGATGAATTAAAATTAAAATAAACAATCAAACACACAGACGGACAATACTTGAGTGTGATATACACAAATATCAGTGACGATCCGTCCGTCAGTCTGGTCGTCATTAAACGACCATTGTGGCCGGTGACATAAATAACGACGGATTTATTTATTTATATGTACCAATTATTTATTGCCGGCTGTGTGTACCAGCCTTTATGGTTTTTTGAGCTGTTAAGCATTTTAATTTAATAGATAAAAATTGTGGACATTCAACATGAGCCGGCGCATTCCTCGTTTTAAGTGACTATTAATTATTATGATTGACAATGTCGTTTGTATTTAATGATTAAAATTTAATTCGTAATCCCTTAGTTTTTTATGTGAGTCTTTATAAAGAGGAAAATTTGTCCTGATTCAGGTCTAACGAGCTTATAACCCAGGCTTAGGGACTGTTCCTACGACAGGATCCCCGATTGGAGCAGATATATACTATGTGACAGATGCACGTTTGTTCGCGGATTATTTGTGTTGCTATTTTGCCTATTACCATCTACACAATAGAGACCTTAGTGCGAGTGTATGGCTTAACAACTATTTTTAAAATAGCCTTAACATGCGCAATAAAGATGCATTATGTACTATCGTATGTAAGCCGATGAGACTGTATCAGACAGTTTGAATCAATTAAGAACCACGTTCGAAGCATGACACCCATGAGTACCAGCATAACCTCCTCGAACATGTTGAGCAACCGTACACTCTTATTCCTTACAATATTTGTTTTATATTTTGT
This sequence comes from Asbolis capucinus, assembly GCA_018249125.1. NCBI lineage: Eukaryota > Metazoa > Arthropoda > Insecta > Lepidoptera > Hesperiidae > Asbolis > Asbolis capucinus. The sequence continues at coordinate 11,945 of DWJZ01001221.1, read as the reverse complement.
TATTAATTTTACAATTGATACAGGGACTTTGTATTGTTAAATTTTGACTTTTGTTAAGTGAGCTATTGGTTTTAAAGAAAATGTTTTTCACTTAATCACATTAGCCACCACGCCACGCCACGCCACGAGATCCCGGCAATAACAATTGACAGATTGAAGCTAATAAAATAATTGGCGTCCACAGCAATAACCTTAAAGGTTATTTTAATAAACTATCGGTGCATACGTAACAATAAACTGAAGGCATTAGCATATGCATGCGAGAAGGATTACAGCGAGGTTAACAAGGTTAATTATGGCAATAAGTCGGTCTGTTCCCAGCTTTATAGTTCGGTCTTCGAGTATCGAGGAATATTTTAATGATACTCCTTCAATTATAACACGTTTGTATCAATTGTGGTGTCGTACTGAGGATCGTTTGATACAATTTAGAATAACAATGCTACTTGGATTTAATAATGTGGATGGTGGTATAACGTGATCATTTTTATTTTTGATGATAATTTTTGTGTGTTCACAGTTGGCACGGCGGCTGCTTTGACTGTAAGCGATTGATACAGTCAAAGTCAAAATATTTTATTACATCATAGGGACAGCGAGCTCACTTAATGAAAGTCAGAACATTACATACACAACATTCATACATTCTTATTAAGATACCTTAAAATTGGTTACGGATAGATAGAAGATAGGTTTACGCTAGCATAAAAATCATGTTCCTTATATTAGAGGGCACGTAGAGCCGACGGTCCCTTCAACGGTTAATCCATGTTGGAGGCCTTCGGGAGCCATAAAAACTTCCGACGCTGGATGGCCAGTAGTCATACATTAAAGTATGATGTGCACGTTTATGTTTGGATGTTTGTTTCAATGCGTTTGGAATAACAGCGAGGCTCCAACTAGGGCGAAGCTGCGCGCAGATACTACTATACCAATAGTTATTACGCAATTCTGTTTTCCATGTAGGAGTGAAACTTTATTTTAAAATGTATTGCTGCGTAGGGGAGATAAAATAAGTGTTTCAAAATTTTTGTGGCACTTACATTTCTTTACAACTTGAACAGCTGGCGAGAAGGCAGATGGGGCACATGATAGTGACTGGAGATCTTGCCAGAAGAGCTTAGAAGCTTTTTGCCATACCAACTTGTCAAGTAAATATTCCAAATCGAATTTGCACCAAATATACACCATATTATGATCTCACGGGGTACGTTAATATGCGCCTCTCCTGAGTATAAGGGGCGCCTCTGCTGATGGTGGATACACCATCCGGGTATGTTGACCGGGTTGGTGGTATCCAGGTCAAGTCCAGTGTGCGACCTTTCGGCCAATGTGTTCAAACTGATGGTTACTTCACATTGCCCGGGCTAGCAAACCCTACCACTTGAATACCGCTGGTGGGAAACCCAGCAGCGTCGCCTATGGACTCCTGGGAAGGTGTGATTATATCTCAAAAATGATTTTTACGATACCTCATAAGTGACAAAGTGAGGACCAATTTGGTTTTTTCGCTTTTCAACAAGTGGGGCATCGTTGGACAGATCTTTAAAATCATTATCGGAAGATCAATTTTTGACTGAGGTATACTTTTACACATAAAATTATAATTTTTGTTAGAGTTATGTATGACCTCTCAAAAAAATTATAGTTGGGTCAAAAGTAAAAAAAAATCATTAAAGTACGATGTACATATAACAAATTTACAAGGAAAATTATTTGAGATGTTTTCATGATCTCTGCAGGTTAATGTGTTATTGCGCCAACACGCTCCTGACCGTATTTTGTATTAAATGGTACATCTGTAAGTTGAGTAGTCAAATAGAACGCAATATATATGTATATTATACATGGGAAAGTTTGTGAGTATAGAATGGATGTACGGCGTTTGTTACTCATTCACGCAAAAACTACTGAACGGATTTGACTGAAATTTGGCACAGGGATAGATCATTGTGTAGAATAATGCATGGCCTACTTTTTATCAACCTACCACCCGGGCGAAGCCTCAGGCGGTCCCTAGTAAAATAATAAGACACATCTTTTCAGACTGACACCAACGGCCCACTACCGAGCACGGGTCATCATATGATTCAGAAGGCCTAGGCATTTTCGATTACGCAGCTCCATTACAGACTGTGATAGCACATACATCAAGGTACCTTAATCAGTATTCAATTATAGAGACGCGAAACAATAATTAGATTAAAAGGCATCATTCCTGAACCTGCGCATTCCGAAGGCTTCGAGCCATAAAAGGATTGCCGATAATAATTCCCAGTTAGTCGATAAACCGCCGTTGGTGCGCACTAAAACATTTTAAAATGTTATAAATAACACCGTTTAACGATGCAGACATGAGCTGCTATTAATCACACGTTCGCCTTAATACTACTTTTTATTACATGTAAATGAGTGTGTGTTGGCCCTTATGAATGTCTTTTGACGTTTATACGGTGAGATTATTGTGTCGTGTCGTATCGTCGTAGGCCGCTTCGTCGTGTATCGTAATATTTCGTCGTATTTAACGTAACTTTTCATACAGTTCGAACAGGGCACAGTTGTTGTCATATTTTTGCTTTCGGCATATTTTATATTAAATTGGGATATTAGGAGAACACAAACATACATGGCACGCGTTGAAGGACATTCGTAAAACGAAAGGAGTTAGAAAATCTTTGTAATTGCTCTTTTGTTTCCTTCTCTAGTTCTCCTTTTTTGTCCCTATCCTTGAGTCTTCTCCTTGCCATTCTTCTTCTATCACCCGTCTTGAAGTGGCATGTTATTTAGTATGGAGGGGTCAGTTGATATAGTTATTGATTCCCGGGTGCGCGGGTCTATTACTTCGTTGGCAGTTCATTATTTTTAATGTGATTTTTGTTTGTGGTGTTTAATTGGCGGCGGTGATCGCTCACTATCAGGTGACGCGTCGGGTCGTTTGCGTACTCACAATTTACCAAACAGGAGATTGGGTCAGATCCTATCACACTTCAAATGAGCACGACGATTCAGTTAAAGTCACAGATCGTAACATATAAATGCCTTACGTCATATATCCATAATTAATCGCTAGATGCAATAATTCCCGTGCTATTGTACGTACATATAGGAGTACGGACATTAAAACTATTATAATTTTATAATTGACAGAGGTATATGTTCCTGGAAGTACTCAACAATCGATGGTCGCCAAGCCCACTGCTATTATAACAATTATAAAATGTCTTGTTAGTGTTATTTTGAATAGCGCTTATTATTAAAATATTTTTAAGTACGAGCTACTGCTCGTACCGAACAGGACTGTTTTTTGGTTAGGGATTCCGTCTATTTTTTATAATTCTTTAAATGTTTAGTATTTGCTATAGACGTAGTGACTAAAGATATTCGCTCAGATTGACATAGTAATACATCTATATGTATTTATTTAATATACTATAACAGAAGGATCGACAGACAGACAGTGAATTCTTAGCCAAAGGATTTTATTTTTATTCTAAACTGTCCTTAATTTACCCGAATAGTCAGTGTAGAAACATATTGTGTATGTTTATCACTTGTCTGATTACCATAGGACAAGTTAGCGATTAGTTTGAGGTCAGATGGCCGTGTGTTGTCCAAAAATATTTATTACTATTAGTTCGTTCACCTGCCCGATTTTTTCTAACCTCATGTCTATTTCTATATAATTTGTGTAATCACCTTCTATCCAGAAGTAAACAACTTCCTACGTCTTAAAGAATGCGTGGTCAACTCAATCAATTACTTTAGACATATTTTACAGGGATGGATGGATAGCCGATTGTTTTTAATGACGTCGAATGCCTCGACAATGATGTTGTAATCCGATATTTTGAGCACCGTGACGTACGCTTGGTTTACGACGGCTATAAACGGTTTGGTTTACTACATATATGTATGTATATGTATGTTTGTGTGTTTTGTAATTTGTTACATCGTTTCTGGACAGATTAGGTACGACCTTTATGGTATACTACATGACCTTGCAAAAGCTATTCTGACCTACAACATTTTTACCTGGCTGCAGATTGGCACTAATATGATGCCGAGCAGGAAGACCGCCTCGCGCGGGCAGACAACGAAAGAAATAAAGCAGCACTTCGTTTGAAACAACCAGTATCTTGTATTAGTGCATTTTTTTTTGGAATGGGAGGACCATTGTATGTATATTTTTCAAAAACAAAAGACGGTAATTAATATAAACAACAAGTAGATGGTGATATTCATACATCGTCATTTGGGGCGTCGTCATCAGATGCAGCTAAGGCAAAAAACACGTTGCCAGTTAGACCAATTTGTTGATAACCCGCCATAATTAAACCAATGTGGCTTCAACCCATCGAAATCCCACTACTTAGCACGGGTCCCTCCTCACATTGAGGAGGACTAAAGCATACCGCACCACGCTGCCCATTAGCGGCAGGGTTAGTGTCCTACTGAAGAGGCGAAAGTTTTTAAGGCACCAAAAGGCCTTCGACATGGCTTAACAATTTCATAGTTGATGTCGGGACTTCTTATTGTTAAATTTAGACTTTTATTATGTGAGCTTTTGGTTCCGAAGACGAAATAAATGCATTTCATTTTAATTGTTATTTAACGATAACAACCGGGGCCGACGACTTTAACTGCTCTCCGGATGAAGGTGCTCTTGAAGTTGTTGCTACAGGTGGTCGTCCGTCCTCGTACAGGCCGCGGTCGCTGTTGCTTAGCGTCTCCGATCGCTTACAATCGAAACAAGCCACCGACCTATGCACGGTTCAACGAATCATGTAGAAATATATTTAATAGAACCTGTCAGTTATGGAACCTTGAAGTATATCACAACATTTATGGTACTCTTGTCATCAACTTTTCACAAGCCATATATGACGTATATCGCGACACTTTTTGTATTATTACTACAATTATGTATGTTGTCTTTGCTGTTTAATAACCTCAATAAAAGTTAACGGTTGCAACACAATAAAGTTTAAGAACAGCTGTTAAGATGCGAAGGAATCTTAAGATTCTTCAATGTACAAGCTATCTCTGTATGAGGATAATATTGTAATTACTGTATTTATAGTTCATCAAAACTTTCAAATAAGATTTATTACGCAAAATAATAACTTTAAAATGAAGTAATATTAAGGACACATTCAAAATTATGAGCCACTTTAACAATTTATTTGTTTCGTGGAAGCACTTATAATAATATTAATGTTTTGCTTGTGCCCTCGTTTCGGGAAGGTATCTTAGAGGAGAAAATATTACGAAAGATACCATACGAGTATAGTATTTGTTTTAAACAATTGTGGTTTGTTGCATCCATAATGTTGCTTGCCATACATATGTTTACAACTTTCCGACATTATCGATATGTAGCGCGAGGCTGATTCCTTCATTCAATCAAAATCACGATTCAATTTAATTAAACTATTAATTATCAAGCTAAAATCTTCTTTATTATCAATTTTGCAAAATGTTTGGGCCATGAACTTCGATCAATAATACGACTAGATATCAGATTAGTGAGAAAAATGTGTCTCGACATGTACTAGTTAGTTCACTTGAAATGTGACCTGTTGTCTTCCTGAATGTAGCAATTGTGTATTCAAGTAATTTATTACAATCAGCTAGGTACAATGGGTGTAATTAATTTGAACGTAATGTTTTTAAACTTTTCTCAGTTCGTTGGTAACTTAGCGAGTATATATGACATACATATATTGATGGGGACAGTGTTTTATGTTCAATTTCTATCGGATTTAAATCTATTATATTTTTGATCAACAGCCTTTGAAAAGTCGAACCTACGCTGTTATTGCCAGTTAGTGCCGCTCAATGAATGGCCCAGTATTGATCACGGTTCACGCCTCGTGACAGAAGACGCCTAGAACATACTCCACCACGCTGCTCCAGAGCGGAATGTTGGGTAGGTCCTAATAATGCCAAGTGTGCTCCACGGTTATTATAACCGATATCTAACACGAGATCATAGATCGGTGTGTGTGTGTGTGATAGAGTGAGGGAGACAGCATCACATGATTTGTGTTTACGATCCCTTTGTTTCGAGCCATCGCGTCCTTGTTTACGACGTTCCCAATAAAACCATTTATTATTTTTGTGCTTTATTATTTTTTTACTCACCTTGTTTACTGGGGGTCAATAAATATTAACTTGTGAGCTCTTTATCAGGGATCTGTACGCCGGCCGCGGGCAGCGATATGCGACCTTATGATGTTCGGTGTCACTAACTACCCATTTCTTGCTTCTTGTGTGAAACTAGTTTCTGCCCGCGGCTGTGCCCACGTATGTATGTTGTTAAGTAGCTTATTTGTTACTCTAGGATATATTTTACCTTAGTACCCAATTTTATTCCAATTCGGTCAGTAGTGTTCGCGTGAAAGAGAAACGTCCATCCATAGATAGTCACAAACTTCGGCGTTTATATTATTAGTAAAATTTTAAGAATAATTGATAATTTGTTAATTGCTTCAAAGCCAAACAAAAGGTGCTGGATTTACCCTTCAAAGGGTTCAGATATTTTCAGACATTCACAGATAACTGATTATTCTCGGGTCATGTGCATTTCTCATTGTATTTGTATCATCGAAATCCACAATTAACCTAACTCAAATACCACTCATAAAATCATTATCGAGGTCGCATAACCTAGTAAATGGCACCTACCAGAGATTTACAGCTTTCTACCACCAGAAATATACTGAATTTAATTGAGCAAAACATATTTTATCACCCTTATTAAGAACAGAAATAAAACTACAAATAAAATCAGTATTGCTGTAACGGGCGGCCCACGCCACGTCCCAATCTTAACATAAAACTCTTTTAAGGCGAGTGCATTACTGTTCTATCGACTATTTGGCCACACACTACGGCGCGCATATTCTCAAACTCGATATGTCATATCGATCATGACCTGATATTTTGTCAGTGGTTATAAAGTCCCTTTTCTCCGTTTACTGATGGCAGATTTGTTTCTATGACAGTACGTATTTTAGTTAGATTATAAACTTCAGTGATCACTTCATATCGTTTCGGTAAATGCCTATTGTTCCTTTTTACAATAAATTCCTTTTGAAATATATATATATGTACACGTTTGCTTGTGAGTTTGTTTTTCTTTTATAGACTTCGAAATGGTAGGAGGTAGAGCAATGATGTCTTTAGCAACTTTGATCGGAATGCTCTGAGAAAGGTTTTGATGCCAAAATTATATGGCTCAGACACATGGTTGAAAATGCCTCAAGTATTTTATCTACATCCGTGAATACACATAATCTCTCGAATTTAATACATGGATTTTTCGTCGTACCGAGATATCTCCTGACTCCTTAGCAGTAGGTATTTATCAAATTAAATTAGTTTTATTACTGAAATAACAAATAAAAACGAACTAACACACCCGTGATACCTGATATCTGCCACCATTAGAATAGCTCCCCAATTGTGAAACATGGCCACTAGTGAGTGATCCGTCTCTGAACAGATTTATAGCGTCCGTTGAGATACACGTCACCCGTCCCACCGTCGCCCACAGACGGACGGACAGACGGACGACACCTAGTATCATCTAGTTTATCACCAGGTTGGTAAGTGTTGTAGATCAACGTATTTCGGAGCACTGGTTTACTTTCGTTGAAATTATAATTTCAGCATTTGTTGTCGCTGCCCAAAAGTATCCCACTGCTGGAGCCTGGTCACCTATCCTAACATGGAATGATGCAGACCGTAGGATAATATGTCTGAGTGGGTATTGTTAGCAGCACAGCACTGCCGCAATATGTTGTGAGCTGATTTAAGCAAATTACTATAAATTATACCAAATAATAAGGAAACATAGGATTCCCTGTCACAGGGAAAATCAAAATCAAACTTTGTTTTTTGGAAGTTGTTTTCACATATACTTTTCGAAATTCAAACCATGCTATCGCTTCCGTATATCCTTACAGTGAATGGTCTTGGAAGAAGAAGAAGCGGCAAGAAACTCCCTATGAGTTAGGTAGGTGAGTAACATACTTAAATGTGGCCGGGATCTAGGCCTGGAACTCTTCTCTGGCAGAATGACTGCCAACTCGACTCCTGGTTACCAAATAACTGTATTATTTTTTCTGTTCGAGCACCATTACCTACCACCCTCTTGAGTCGACCACACATCGTTAATTCTCGTACTTTGGATGTCTGATCTGATGTGCAATAATACTATCTCTTAATTCGTCTCCAACTTTTCTTCATTCCGAATACTGATATTTCATCTTGCTGGACAAAGATCTATGAGTGGAAATTGCTTTTAATATTATATTAACCCCAGTGCACTGCAAGCTAAAGCTAAATCTTGCAGTGATTTATGAATTTCTATGTACTCGTACTTACCACTGTTTAGAAAGTAACCAAAATATTTTTTGCGCATTCATTATTATGTACGTAATGGCGAATAAAGTTATGCAGCGTAGTTTGATAAGTTATCGGGTGGTGTTTATTTAAAATATCTATTGTGCAAGACAGATAAATAGTTATGATCCATAACGTGGAGCAGCATGGACAATACCCCGGGTTTCAGTCATTAATGAAAATCAGCGTCAATCAAATTGATGAACGATTGAATGATCTGGCTGTCTTTATTAAGGGGAGTACATAATTATATTAAATCATTGAAGGTGCAGTTACAGCACATCAATCCGAGTTTTATTATTCAAAGGCTGTAAGATAAAGTTTACGTAGAGTAATACCGCAACAGAGAACTCGTGTAGGTAGGAGCACAACAAGTTTAAACACGTTCGAGCCTCGTAACACGTACCTCGCCGGAATAAATCAGCGCGAACAATTCTAACCTTATTTTCAGCCGAAACCCCTGAAAACAAGATCCCTTAACAGCAAGAAATCACACTCGACCAAATTGCGTAACATACTTACCCCCAGTTTAAAATGGAGTCATAAATAAAAGGTGGGTAGACGGCGCACCTTATCGCTTCAACCACAACAAATGAAAGAATACCTCCCCGGCCTCCCCCGCCCGAGTATCCTCGGTACTCCGTCCCTCTCCCGTGCACGCGAGATACACTCCCTCTCCTTCGCACGTCGAACAGTAACACGGTGTTTTACATTTATAACTACAAGCCACATTCGCAAGAACGCCACGTAGCTACTCTTCGGTACTCTCTCGTGAAAATGAACTGTATATATCGGGTATTAAAGTGACTTTTCTCGCGGCGGCGGGATAGAGTTCGGTTGTTATGGCAACGGGGGGAGCGTCGCGATTTTTGCCTCCTCCTTCGATTTCCACGCTTTGATCGCTTGCAGCAAAGTGGCTGCGTTATATACAAGTGATAGGTATTGGGGTTCGATAAACGTTGTCGGGACTGTGAAAAGAATAAATTGCGTTCAGTGCGGGACGACGGGACGACGGGACGACGGGACGACGGGACGAACGATGTTCCTATCTGGAGATATTGGAGCTCTATATGTTCGTCAAAGACGCTTTCGTTCTGAAATGCTTTTATGGTGTAAACATGACTGATCGTTATCTGCAGACGCACTGATCTGGCTGCGTGGACTATTTGCGTTTGTTTGTAGGTAGTTTGGAAGTCGTGTTATTCTCAACAGCGTCGCGTAGTTGGACTTACGATAATTGCTTGTAAAAATCAACTTCCAAAAAAAATTATTCGATTTCTTTATAAATCTATTTATAGCAATGATGCAATATGACTGCTTTACTTTTGGTGTTGTAATACTCAATAAAGAGGACTAACGATAGTCCTGGATAGTAAAATATTTATTAAGGCGTAGGAATTTTATGAAGAAGATAGAAACAATATTATACTACATCTTGATTTCAATCTGTTTGTCGGTTCGTATGTTTGCCATTGATAAAGCTCAGAAAGGAAACCATCATTGCGATTATAATATGTCATTTTAATTCTCAAAATTTCATTTGTGACATTGTTATATTGTGAGATGAGGAATCAAATAGCTCGCGAGTGTCCTCGGGGAGACGGCGGCGAACGTGCTCTAGGGAGCACACTCTGACCTTGTCATTGTTTGTACAGGAAGCAGTTCTATGTACAGCTGTGCTTAGAGCATCTAAGGTCTCGTCGAACAAGGAGCGTTTTTTCTTTTCGTTCGTTATTTACAAAATATGCAACAAGTGCCAGCATTTAATACGCATTTATTTTTATTTTCAACCCATTCTAATTGTAGGTTGAATTGAATTTCATTTGTAGTAACTACTGATATTCAAAGATATTTTTTATAATTTATTAGGCGTGCAAACTATTTTATGAAGACATAAAAAATTATAATTTCATAATCTCTATAACGCTCTCCATTCGACAAGGCCTTCATTCTTCTGCGTGATTCACTACGATAGTTACAATAAATGTTAAATTCGTTTAAATATCTATTTACAGTATTAACTTATATAATAACAATATACAATACTATTGCGATGCGACTTTACCGGACACTACACATTGGTAATATTTACAGTTTTTTAATATTTATTTTCTTAATATTTAGCAAAGTAAATTATAATAAAATGCAAATAAACAGACTTATATAGCGATCCTTTTCCTCAAAAGTAGCATGTTTAGATTTTTATAACTGCAAAGTACATAAATGTAGACCATAAAATGTTGCTAAATAATCTATGACTGATATCAGCACAACGAAACCCATAGAGTTGCTTTATAACACTTTAATTCATGTTATTGCACTATGAAAATATTCATCAGAAATTATCAACTAACCTAAGTGATCCGTATGCAACTTGAATTGACTTAAGTAGAGAGACCATTTAACATTCAATAGACTTCAAGGTGTTTTTACAAATGACTTGCGCGTCAGAAACAAAGACATTGGTGTAACAAAGTATATGCAACTATCCTAATACAAGTTGGCACCGCGAGTCTTACATTTTAAATGTACATTTTACCGTACGTCACAGTTACGTTATTATGTAAAAACTATATTATAAATAAATTACTTAATACGTATCACATGACTAACTTAACCTCTTATTTACATGACTATGTTAATGTTATTTATACAAAGCATTTGTTAACGCACAGACGGTTAAGATGAAGAGTTAAATTTCGTTGTTTATTTTAATCAAATGTCGCTACAAAATTCGGAAAATCCGGAAAAATCTACAGACAGGGTCGACTCTACGCCATGTTTGAAGTATGCTAGCGGTATGTTAGTAGGAAGGAACATATGGAGACCTGGTTATGTGCTGAGAAGTATTTCAGCGTTCTTTTTATTATAGTATCTTTATATATGAAATAAATTATTAGAGTATGAATAGGTTTAAATTTATAAATATTAACATGATCGGTTGACAAAATTAATTACATTATTGTTGACCATGCACTTAAATTATTTTGATATAAAAGTTTTTATTTCTCTCGCTCATTGTGGGTTCAAACATGGCATAAAATTGACGTATATTATAAATACATTTAACGTTACAATTTATACAATACATTTTTGACGGCCACATACTGCGAGTTCATTGTAACGAGTGTCACTGTGATGCTTCTATAGAGTTATAATGCACGCCAACCGTATGTGTAAGGAAGGTGTATTTTAAGGAGTCATTGTGTTAGCGCGCACTAGAAGTGGTAATATGCAAAGTTAATGGGCTGAGTGCTGTCCTCAGCGTTATAATTGTCCTGTTCACTGTCCACCGAGCCACTAGTGTTCATCACCTCGCGGTCGAACTGCCCCTGCTCGCGGACCTGCCAGTTGGACAGGTCGCACGGCGCCTCCTCGCACACCCGCGGCAGGTAATCGTACCCGTTGTAGTAGTACTCGGGATTGCGCTCGAATTTGGCACTCGCGTAATCGAGGGGCTTATCTAAATCGATTTTGTTGTAATCTATTCGATTGGAGTCTCGTTCTCGTTGGTCGTGGCTAGGAAGGTCGCGCGC
>DWJZ01001220.1:0-24669 GCA_018249125.1 Asbolis capucinus | reverse complement strand
GCAAGGTACAGAGTCTTTATTACGTGTAAAATTATTTATAATTAAATAATTACAAACATATTTACAAATGTCATATGTATTTCATATTATTACTATTGCCACTAAACATATAGACGTGAACGCCACTAATACGTATCCGTATGTTTCAAAGCAAGCGGTGTTTCGGCTAATTTATTGGGCTCTTAAATTGTCTGAATATATTTATTTACTTTGTATTGACAATTGCTAACTTAACGAACGTTAGTGTACATTGAATCATTCAATCAATGAGAAACACGTACATGCTAATAGGACGTTAACATCAAAATTTACATATTGACGGAAGAAAACGCGATCGGTGTATGTAAACATTTAATTTCAACAAATTCTGATATGAAATCTGAAATATATCATAATTTGAAAATTGTCATGCCTGTGAAATATCGTAAGCGTATGGACAGTAATACTTTGCCTTATAGTTTTCAAGTGGTTTTTTTTAATTTTAAGAGATTTTGTTTTTTGCTCAATATTCGATTTTTTTTTATTTTGCTTACTACTAAGTACTTTTTTCTGTTGATATATGTATGTGTAACGGTGTGAGCGGTGGTTTCTCAAACGGAAGGGGCTAAGGTAATTTCAGTTTCAAAATTAATTAGTGCATATCACCAACATTGAACATATTAGTCAGAATTTTAAACGTATACAACGGATGCTTTAGCGCTGATTTTCAGTAAGCCCATCTAATCCCTCTAGTACGACCATGACACATCCTTGCTATTAATAAACTTGTTAAATTGGCTCGTGTTACGATTTTTCTATTGTAACTGCAGTTATATTAATGGTCCTTGTTACAGAGTGGTCACTGCGTAGTACAAAGTTTAATGTACTTTATAAATTGTAAATTGGAACACGTGTTCCTTGACCCTTAAAAATATACAAGCTTGCTTTATACCTTATATGTACAGGGCCCTGTAGGAGCCGTGCTTGGTCCTCAACCTCTTGAGACCAGCTCACCATGAAAGTGTATAAATTAAACTATTGTATATATTCAATGTACTAAAATTTATTATTGTTTTTGTATATTCTAAAGTATTTTAAGGTACTGTTATGTTTCAGAACAAATCATTAAGTTGATAGAATGATGAGAATAGACCAGAAAAATAATTCATCCTCACTTGGCCAATAAAAGAAATACCCTAAAAATAATGTGACAGAAGTTAGCTGCTTGCATGTGACGTGCATGGACGACAGTGAATATTACTCTCACGCACTCGTAGCTCGTCTCGTCATTTATCGGCTACACAAAAATTATTGGCACTTGATTCAGTGAAGGAAACCAGGAGATGCATATCTGAGTTTTCGTCACAATGGTCAAAGGTGTCACACAACAACCAGCATGATGGGCAAAGGACGTAAAGACGTCTCACGAAGACCTAATAAAATTATTTTTATGTTATAAGTTATGAAATTTATATTATTTAAGGACTGAACCCAAAGCGTTAGCTTGTACTACGATGATCATACAACTAAAACATATATATTTAAAAAATAATATAGATATTTTTAGAAAGAAAAATAAATAAATTAAACACCTAGACAGAGAAAAAACATTCCAGTTCATCACAGAAAAGTTTGTCCTAAGTGGGAATGAAACCCACGTAGCAGTTAGGTTCACTTACGGCTAGACCAATACGCAAAGCCCAGCAGTGGGATTGTCTGAGATAGTACAATTACAATTCACAGTAAACGATTGCGCCACAGCGAACGCGTGTCGCAACTGCGCAGCATCGCTTATTATTAGATAATTCGCGTTAATCTGCGCGTGCGCTACAATAGGTGTTGGAGGTCACTGAACTGTTTACGCTATGGTTTGTAAATTAAATGATATAAGGTTACAGTTCCTACTAATAGACCTACTAGTAGTTTGTTTGTTGATGGGACATGGGTCAATTTTGTAACAATCTTTGAAGGAAAGTAGTAGCCTGGTGTGTGGCCCTACGAAGGGCTTTGGGTTGAATTCAGAGTTGGTACAGGTTTGTGACATATGAATGATTGTTCTCCGGTTTTATTACTTGTGACTCTTACACACGTTCCTGAAAAAGAGATTCGTTCAGTCAGATTTTATTGACAGCTAATTTATGTTACAAGGGTTCCATTTTTCCTTCCTTTTATTTTTTACCTAGAATAAGTTCATGTTTGACACAGATCCCACCTGATGGTAAGTGGCGATGATGTCTAAGATGTTGGACGCACTAACAAATAAATGCCTATTCACTCTTCTCTTGAAGTCTCCTACATCATACCTGGGCGGGAACAACGACGCAGGCAATATATTTATTTTATGTCATAAGCAGGCAACCCAGCCGACGAGCAAGACCATCGTCACTCATGGACATTAGCATCCCCAAGCTATGGTGTCACTAACGCATTGCCTGCCAGGAAAGATGTAATAGACCCGCGCGTGCATGAAAGAGAAATGCAGAAGGCTGTTGTGACAGCAATAAAATATTTTTACTCTGTGGAATTTACATATGCAGTTACGTCCAAAATTTTGTAGTACTTCTTCTGGTAAAAGACGCCTTAACACAAAGCGACTGGGTTGCAGTATTTCTTTTATTTATTCATGAAGAATCTCTACTTTCTTAATAAAACCAATACGTAATTGAATCAAGTGGAATCAATAACAATACTGAACCCAGATAACAAAAACATACCGCTACTGGGTGACATGAAGAACGGGAATAGGATGACTGAAGAACGGGAAAAAAGAGAAAATTAAAAACTCAAAAAAACGAAAGTAATCGAATTATTCGTGTTACATTTCCAATAGCTTCCTCTATTTTTACAAGCCGGGCAGTGCAAACAGTTTTGCGAATAGGTACAAAACTCAATCCGTACACAAAGCCGGTCCTAAAGAATTTCGTATCGCACTGTTAATTCCAATATGCCTTTGCGCCGATCAATTGGACAACAATGCAATGTTTTCGAACATCGCTTTATTGGTTTACATCAAACTTCACAAAACACAAAGGGATGGGTCGGAGTAACATTCGTGCTTTTAGAGAGATGATCTGAAAACGACAGCCTAGATCACGGCTCGGCAATCTCTTCCTATATGAGGGCAGCTTTTTGACGGCCATAAATGTTATAAGGATGCCACATTTCATATATCGTATCTTGTCTTTGTAGGCCACACTGCAACTGTATACGGGCCGCATTTGACCCGCGGGCCGCATGTTGCCTTTCCCTGGTCTAGACCAAACATTTAGAACAGAATTGTACTCCAAAAATATCGACTCTTAAACTTACGATACCTATCTGAAATCGATTTATTAATTCCCCAAAATCACCTAAATGCACATCACTAATAAATAAATTTAAACCCACTTCACCTCAAAACCACACATATTATATCCATATGATTAAATCGTACACAAAATTAAATAGCAAAGTTACACATCAAAATCAACTGATGGTCAAACGAGTAATTTAACCCTACAACTGCATTCGAATAAACAACCGTCGGAAATCTCGTTAGAAATACCAGCCCGATAAATCTAGGGCTGATAAAATCTAATTTCTAAATAAAACCTTAACAAGGAGATTTTCTAGATTGCTTTTACAAAATATCTAAAGCCTTACCAATGTAGGGTAAGTCAGGAATTTTCTTTTATAAAAAAATTTACTTATTTCAAAATATTTCGATGTTAACTGTATGGAGAACATACAACTGTATGAAAGATGCCAGTAATGAACTATCCCATGAAGTTAATTAATGAATTTGCCTGATAGTAGTCTAGTTAAATAAAGTTCCATTGCTTTTTTCTTGTCAAGTGCAGCTACGCAAACAGTGATGCCTATTAAATTATATTATTAAACAAAACACGGCGATTGTACAAAACTCATCTGGTTCAAGTCGATAACATTACAAAGATATTTTTCTCTGTCGTGCTGGTGACACTCAACTTTTGGCTTTCAACAACTCATCTTACATCGCTAAGCTTATCTAAATCTATTTTTTTTCTTTTAAATAGGTTTATGCATGTTGTTGCCAACCCTAAAGGTAAAGTAAATTCCAGTATGTGCGATGCACCCGAAATAACAAAGTAACAAAAATAAACGACCGAACAGCAGCGGCGGGTTAACGCAATTAATTGTTACTCCTCAGATGACGCTTACACTGTACTGATTTATTTCTATTAAGGTTTCTCTAAAATTAATTGTAAATTATAAAATTGGTTAGCGTGAAAGTTATTAATTACTGATAAAGAGCTTTAAACAAATACAAATAATTTAAAAAAGGAACAAATAATATGATTTTAATCCGGATATTTCCAGAAAATTCAACCGACTGAAACCGAATCGGGATTTTGTTGATAATATAACACAATTCTTATTATTTATTTATAATTATTTAAGTATTCTACTCCAACTTTCATCCCTTTAATTTCAGCCTAGGTACTTCAGCTTCTAGTATTTTCTTCTGGCCACATGTGGTTCATATACAGTAGCAGTGTGGCCCTCCCGGACCTGTTTCCACGCCGCTTCTTAACGTGAAACCACATTGAAACGTGGCCCGCATGTCTTTATAATATTTCTGGTCCTCATATAAGAAAATGTGTCCTAGGCTGACGCAGATGCTGACGTTCCACCTTTCGGAGACCTTTAGGTGACTTTAAACCTTCCGATTCTAACTACCATAAAGCCTCCTAGGTAAGCGTGACCCTAGCTGGCTTAAAACCATTAATAGCCAACCACTGAGCACAAGTCGCTTCTCAAAAGCGAGGTGTTCTAGAGCATACTCCACCGCGCTGCTCCAAAGCGGAATGGTGGAGAGCACTAACTAGAAAACATCACCTAGGCCTCCTCAGTTTGGGGAGTCCGTGCCCAGTAGACCAGGAACGATTCCCCAACCGCTGCACAGCAATTACCGCCGCAACGCGATATAAATCCACGTGCATTGTTTATCAAATCCATCATACAACAAGTTATCGTCACTTCGCCTTATTTATCGCTCATGCAACGCAAATGAGTGCGTTTGGGATTTATAGATGTTTATGTACGAATATCTGGCTATTGTTTGATCTACGGTTTTACTCGTGTTGTGTAACGGGTAGCTTGTGTTGTAACCTTGCCAAATTGCAGTTATAAGTGTTTCTGTAGCCTAATTAACGTTCGTTCGAACTACTGCTAGTTGATTGTTTATTCGTGGGTTATGAGTGTTGTGTTTTCTATGTTAGTCATGACACAAGGAATCCTGCTGGGAATTGTAAATGAGAAAGGGCTTATAAAAATGTTTTTAAAATGTTACAGTATTAGAACTCAAGATATCACATTTTTATCGGTATGTGCAGCTGCCATGTTGACTTGGGCATGTCAAGGATTTTGATTTAGTTTTGGGGTTTTAGCACATTTTATGGGTAAATGTATGCTTAAAAATTATACAAAATATTTTTTTTTAAGTAATACTTCTTTAGGCGCATTATTAAAAAGTTATGAGAGTGAAATTTTAAGATTTTCGCGCATCCGTCACACAACATTAACAGATTAAAGTTGTCCGCTAGAACGTTAATTAAGTCTCGAAATAATACTATTAAAATAAAAAGTGAATATTCCATTAAGAATATAATAATAATTTAAAAAAATTATAAATTTAAATTTAATTATCTGATTTAATAATACATTTTTAATGATGCCAAAGAAGTATAACTTCTCACACACGCACATATGTACATATATCCATTTTTTTTAAAGTACTCGTATTAACTACCCGCTCTGCTTCACTACAGCCTTAGACAGAACTTTAATCGACATCCTACTAATGTTGTAAATATAAAAGCTTGTGAGGATAGGTGAATACTTTGATTTTTGTTATTCTTTTACGTAAAAACTACTGAACGGATGAACGGAATGAAATTTGGCACAGATATACTGTATAATTTGTAATAACGTGTAGGCTATTTTTATCACAACAGTACTCGAACGAAGCCGTGGGCGGAAGCTAGTAAGTATATTTTTTAACGGCAAACTGATAAATACATTGTTTAATTCTTATGCTACTCGTAGCTACATCAATTAAAACCGCACCTCGTAAGCAAATAGAAAAAATCCTTGGAATATTCTTTGTTCATTGTTTACAAAAAAACATCACTTACTAGCTTTTACTCGCGACTCCGTTCAAATGATGATGATAAAGAGTGTCTTATCCAAGTCTATAATGTACCACTGTGAAAAAGTTCGTAAAGATTTGTTCCCCAATTTTTGCGTGTAAGAGTAATAACAAGCTTTATTAAAAAAAACCTTTTAAAAACACAAGCTTTAATTATAGATCCATAATACAAAGAAACACACAAACTTTCATAACTGTATTTTTAACCGTATTATCAGGTCATGTTTGTCATAAAAATTCATTGACATTAGAATGAAAACTTTATGCAAAATTTCCGCTTGTAAGTAGTGTAAGAGAAATGGGTCTAATTAAACTTGCGAGATTTGATCCTTAACAAATAAATATACTAACATACAAATATATACTGCAAGTTCAATAAAAGCTTGGAAAAATCCATCCATCTTCACAAACTTTCGCATTTATAATGTTATAAAGACAATATGAATTTATAAATTATACAGCTATAGATGATATCAGCAGTGATTGCAGCCAAAAATGTGCCCCAAATTTCAGTAGGAGATCCCAAAACTGTGTCCAAATCTTTGACCCAAAAACCGTGCTATACATTACTGTCAAAAGAGACAATAAATTTTGAAGACTTTTTTCAAAAGCAAACCTTAATACATCCAGCTTGCCACGTGCCTGGGCGCAGTAAATTTCTTTCTTGTTTATTTTGCTCACTTTTTGTCGTGTTACACCGTTTGTGGGATGTTCCATAATTGTCACCTTACTGTCGAATTTGTTGGCTGTTTTTTAATAAATTTATGTGTGTGCGATTTTATCCAAACAATTTATTTGTTTTGTTTAAGTAGCGGTAATTGTGAAAAGTGTGTTTTTGAGTCGGTTGTGTTTTTATGTTGTTGCAAAATAATTTTGATTTTTGTTTGATTAGTGTGTAAGAAATCTGCCTATGGATTGTGTAAGGTTCGAAGGGATATGTAATTTGCTTAAAATTTTTTTTATTAATCTTTTATTTAATTGAGGAGGGGGCTTTCTTTTTTTAATTTTTGACTTTCATTAAGTGAGCTTTTGCTTCCTAAAACGAAAAAAAATGTTGGATATTTTTATATTTACTGATTTTTACTACGATATTTGGAAACCTTTTGGGTTATGATACATTCAGTTGTACAATCTTTTTAATCTTCTACTAACTACTTAACATTTACAGTTCAGAACGTGATCGACAAAAATAAATATAGTTAACAATATACTAACTATAATACAAAGCAAAAATCTGTAGCCGGAAAATGCAAGTTAAAGTCAACTTTTTCACAAGCAAACTATTTAAGTCAACGAATCTATTAATAATCTAATAATAATCTGTTTTCGCAATGTAATATTATGAAAATATTAAAAAGATAGTGCTCTGTGTTTTTAGTTCGTCAATCAAATACAGCTAATCTTTTAGACCTTTCATTAGAATCTCAAAGCGCGCACTTTTGACTTTTCGGATTTATGTGCCTTACAAGCATTTAAATTACGGTGAAAAATGACGGTGAAGGAAAACATCGCGAGGAAACCTGCATTCCGGGGAGTTTGCAAAACTCAAAGGTGTGCGAAGTCTGCCAATCCGCACATGACCATCGTGGTGGACTACGGCCTTAACCTTCTCATTCAGAGAATAGACCCGTGCTCAATAGTAGGCCATGATGGGTTGAGATGACGTACATCATTTTTTAGACTGTGCAGGATTTGAACCCAAGACCTTCCAGCTTGACAGACCAACGTTCAATCAAGGCTATATCAAAATCCCGGCTGTAAACTAAATATAGAGAGGTAATGTGAAGCAGGATGACACGAGACATTCACGAATTAATTAAACTCGCTTCGGTCACATAATAACTGTCTCTGTGTGGCGCAATTTTTTGTATGGCCACATAATTTGTGAAGCTTGATGCGATCAAAAGAATATTGTTCGACTAATTGATTAAAACTGTTTGAATCTGTGTGTCTTGAAGCTGTGTGAATTTGTGTGAGGTGTCACTTACGATCTAAATTTAGAAGAAGCAAAAACCGGTTTTTGTGTTCTTCGAAATATAGTTATTTAATTCTAAATAATGATAAACGAAGCAATGTTACAAGGACCACGTTATTTTTTTAAAATACCTTTCATATTACTACTTAACAGATACAAAAACAAGATAAAACTAAACTATAAACTTAAAATTGACAGGCTGATTGGTCTAGTAGCTTTACCTGACTGATACACCGAACGTGTGATTCGATTCCCACCCAGGTCCAAACTTTTAAGTGATGAGCAGAAATGTTTGTTCTGTGTGTAAATATCTATATAAGTATGTATTTAAAAATATATATGTATGTTTTTCAGATGTGGTGATCTGATGCTTAGTTTGGGGTCAGATGGCCTTGTGGACACTGTCCAAAGGTATTTATTTAATTATTATTATTATTATTTCTGGTAATGTTGCATGACAATAACAATTAGATTAGTCAAAATCATATTTTTGTCAATCTTCTTACTGAAAAATTATGTCAAGCGATATATTTTTATTCACTCTTGGTCCTTCTTCTAGCATAACGACCACTATATTCAACTCTTTATATTTTTTGTAATCAATTAAGTTATTGGAAAATGGTGTTAGCTAAGAGATATACTTCTTTGGTGAATCGCGTCATCGAGATATCTCTCAATTTCGGAGTTATCACCCCTTTTTCCAGTTGCATGACAACCCTACTGCTACATTTATTTTTTGATAAATAAGTTATTGGAAAAACATTGTGGAACGTACTTTTCTGATTTTATTATTCCTTTAGGCATGTGACAGCCCTAATACCACATTTACACTCTTGTACGCTAAGAATAGCGTTATTGACAATTATTCGCGATATAAAAAATGCTCTTATAGCAGGAAACGCCAGAACCAAAAAAGATTTGCGGCGGAGTATTAAACTCGTGTCACAATATCTGTCGCGTCTGTCACGTGATGGGTGACAGTAGACAGAGCGGGTTCACACGGCACGGTGCAGGAACATTGCGTTGCCGCGTAGTATTTGCGCATTGCCGTTTACTCGGCACGCACGGAACACACACGCTTCGTTCCGCATCATCTCGGGTGTAGGGACGTTAATGTTGATGCAATGTTGCTTGCGTGTAATCTATAGACTTAACAACTTTCGAACTGATACCTATTCCACCTTTTCGCCATAACACCACTTGTGGAAAAGTTTATTTTCATCGACAGTCGTAGTTGTGGCGAAGTTGTACGGTCCGATTTTGATATCTTTTTCGTCAGGAACATTCAACATGTGTAATGAGCTTCCTTTTGCATTAAGGATTCTGTTATTGTTGCCCATGTCTTTAGGCGAATGTGAAATACCATCAGGATGCATGTCAACTTTTTCTCAAGCTCCTACAAGCTTCTTAGCATTATAAATAATATGTTATACAAACTGTAAAGTATATGTAATAATATAAAACAAGTTCGCTCGTTTTGAACATTCATTGTTAAGTACGCTGGCCGCCTTCAGTTACTGGATGTAGAGGTGTCCTCGAACCTTAACTTTGGGCATTGATTTCATAGCCAAAGCAGCAGCTAGGCATCCTCACTAAGGTGCGGCAATACTACATACCTCTAACTTTATACAAGGCACAGGTCCGATCTTGTGTGAAGTACAGCTTCCAAATGTGTGCTGATGCTGCCAAATGCCATTAATCAGCATCGGATTCAATGAAAAGGCGTGCTAAGAGGCCTATTGATGATCCTAAATTGGTTAAGACCAATCTTCAAAGCCTCAAACATAGGCACAGAGGTGCCAGACTCTAGGTATTCTACAGGATACATTTTGGAGAGGATGCGCTGGAATTACACGATTTAAATCCCCCATCCCCGCTCCATCATCGATCGAGTCGACGCACGCCCGGAATCCAACCTTTCTTCGTGGACATTCCGCTGGTACGAACATTACACTATTCTCTTCCTTCCTCATACTCCCCGCGAAGGATTGGGATAGTTGCCGTGTCGGTGTTTTCGTCCGATTACAATGTCGTCAAGTCAAGAGTGAAAAGGATTTTGCTAATTGACCATTTCAGTCCGTATCACTGCTTAGCATCAGGCAGGATCGCGGTCAAGCACCAATTTATAGAATATATTTAAAAAAAGTAACATCGGCTGAATGTAGACGCAACGCGCCGTGTGAACACGCTCTTATGTTCGATTGTTGTGGTGTCAGACAGCAACTGAAATTAGTAACATCTCCGTGATATTCTGTCGTATTCCCACTTACAACCGCATACTACAGATATTTTGTCGCGGTTGTAGCGCTCTACCTATAGGGATGGCCTGGCACCCTATTGAAATGAAATGAAAAGCATTTATTTGGTCTTACAAATACCCTGCAACAACTTTAAAATTACTAACAAAATATATGAAAAAATCTACGATAAAACGTAAAGTCTTGCGAATCTGAAACAAATTCACGGTAAATTCTAAAAGGAAAGCAGTAGCCGCAAAATCCACAACATGTATGTAGATATTACATATCAGAATACAAAACAAAAAGCACATTTTGTGAACTGTCAGTGGGTCAAAACTCTTCAAAATTTTACGATCCCCCTCACAAAAACAATAAAAGTCCAATTTAATAAAAAAACTTAAAACTCAAAATTATGTTTTCCGGAATCGATATTCCGGGTGATATAGGGCTGTCACAACATGATATTTTCAAGATCGTTGTCGTTTTGAAACATTTTTACGATTTCAGTCATATTGAGGCGAATTTAGAGGTTCTGTAAAAATAAAGTAAGCACCTAAATTACTAAGCGACAATTATCGTCCATTAATGTTACACTCTGGTGAAAACATTGACTTTTTAATATAAATGATCATCGGAGATTTGAACAAAAAGCATTTAGTTTTATGGGCCTGATCCAGAAGCCTTTAATATGTATTATAAAACATAAATTTATTTTACAAACACAAATGTTTTAATGTATTGTATGTACATAAAAGTATTTCGTTAAAATTTGAATAATATAGACCAATTTTTGATTATTTGTTTGTAAAAGAATTGTACCAAAAACGTAAAAAAATCCCCTAAATCTCTCCTTGAGAGTTAATTCAAACTCAACACATATATTATAGTAATCAAAATAACACTTGGACACTTGGATTTTTCATTTTCGGATATTTGGTTTGCAGCAGCAAGGTAAATACTCTCCAGGTATCATAAGTAACGAAGTGAGCCCCGTATTACGCAACCCTTGGGTTCAAACCACATCAAAGGCGGCATATTAAGAAATATGGCCATTTGGTAAATACTTCTGTCGAAGGAGAAGATTGTATTTTATAGTAATAGTATAAAATTACATCTAATATTACGGCTCCCTAAAAGGCATACTTGTTCATTCGTCACTCAAAATCGCGATAAAAAGTCGTCCATAATTAACGTTATAAACATCTTAAACGGAATTTGAAATGAGAAATCGAATAAGGCTTTTACACACTTAAGAAATGTTAGCGTTTATTTGAGCGTAAAAAATACGATGAAAAATATTAATAACGAAAATGTAAGAAAAAAAAAGTTAATATATTTTTATGAAACAGGTACTGCATATGTATTTTTGACCGATATTTTTTATAACATTGAAGTAAATTTATATTCAACAATTTTTTTCCTTAGAATAAGTTAAGACTTGACATCGACTGAGTCGACTTTTTAAATATATATAATTTTTATATATTGTTAGTTAATTTATAACTCGAGTAGAGACTTTGTATTATAAAATTTTGACTTTCGCTAAGTGAGCTTTTGGTTCCTAAGACGAAATAAACAGTTTTCATTTCATTTCATCGATCCCACCTGATGGAAAGTGGCGATAATGATGGTGTTGGGCGCACTAACATAGTAAATGCCTATTCACTCTTCTCTTGAAGATTCCTACATGGACGGGAACACCGACGCAGGCAAGTTATTCCAATCCTTCGTGATACGCATAATAAACGACGAGGAAAACCGCGATGTTCGAACTGGCGGGATGTTCGCAACATTAGGATGGATACCCGCAGTACGTTGGGTTGTTTGATGGAGGAAGGGGAGTAGAGGAATAATTTAATTTCATTTCCTAAAACTAATCCTTAGAAGCACTTGCTAGTCCAAAGACTTAAACTTGCCTTACACTTACATTCTTCTTTCTTTCTTAAGGTCAGCATTTACCATCATGGAGTCCGTCTGCGTAGTTGCCGGCTAAAAGGGCCTCAATGTTTAACAATCAAAAATATAGGGCCACAATTTTTAACGACCAGGGTCGTCATGGTCAAATAGTAACGTAATGTCGACTTATGTGAAACCAGCCATACGTCCAAACGGTATCAAAGACAGGGGCCGCCTGCGCCGATTCAAATCCGAACATATAAATTACTTACAAGTCATTAATAGACCTTTGAAGAAACATTTGAACCGAACATAAAAATTCCGCTAAGTATTAGGCTACTTACCAACGAACGTCTAAAAATGTAAAGAAAAAATGGAAGAACTTTTTTGGAACTATTTTCTGTCTATAGTACCTATTGACTAAGGTTAAATTACGTAGATTTACTTACGTTAAAATAAATTGTTCACTTTTTCTTTAATATTGTTGTAACTAAAGTAAGTTTATTGTTATTATGATTGTAAAATTATTAAGTTCTTAAAGACGGTTCCAGTTTGACAATTATCAACGTTATAATTACTGTTGTTCATTATTATTACTATCAAGTACCTAGTCTTATTTTTTTTATTTTTGTACTTTATACCAAGTACAAATAAATTTAGTTTTGTGTATCTTCTACATGTACTTTGGCGGAATAAATATATGTTTTCTTTCTTTCAAAGAAATAAACTTGACTAAAGTCGTACACCTGTAGCTAGCTTTAAATTAGTTTTTTTTTCTGCGGCCCGTTTGAACTGCGAACGGCGTTTTGTTTTATTGACCGTAAACGCGGTGGCGAGCGACCACCGAGTTATTATTTTGGACCGATAGTGGTCTTTATTTGTTGTATAATAAACAATTTTTGGCTTCTTCAGAAGTTTAATGCCGTTTTTAATGTTTCCTGTGAGTGCACGGTGTTATTTCGGCGTGAATTGCTGTAATGGCCCGTAATGTTTTCGAAAGGTTCGTTTATTGAACCATCTGGCTAGTCGGCCAGCGTGTGGCTAGCTTTATGGTTTTTAAGGAAAATTGTGGTCAACTGAAACAACTTTTTTATTGATGTTACAGTTTTTATTAACTCGTAAATGGTAGAAATGCCATAGATAGCACATATAGGAAAAACTTTTTACCAGAGCCAAAGTGTTGTTGGGTCATAAAAATTGAAATCCTTTGTAGCTAAATCATTCATGGCCGACAATAATAGGTCATTTATTACTAATCAGACGGGTTAAGCAAAAGCGGCCATAATCGGTAAAAAGTTATGCCGTCGTTAGTGGTAAAAAGTCCTTCAGCGTTTGCATGCTGCAGAGAGAAAGTCAAGTCATCAGTTCAGCTGGCTTCAACGGTACCAGATTCTACAGACGGCCGTTAGTGATTGGAACCAGAAACATTTTGCGTCTTCGCATGAATAAAATTTGAAAATCTAGGCTATTTTGAACTATTACAAATCACATTTTAAGAGGAAGACAGACTGCTACCAAGTATGCTTACTTCCTATTCCATTACCAAGAAAAGAATGAAAGTAATACATCGCTGACCAACTGCAGTCAATAATTATACCACTAACAATACCTACGTACAACAACCAGGACAGGTGATAGAAATTGAATGGGAAATATGTTTACTAAATGATCAATACGAGTAAAAGAAGAGGAGAATTGACTTTAATCCAGCCTCGACCGGAATAGGACGAGTCGTTTTACATCATATTTAGCAAGGTTTAGGGAATTTAACTTAACAAGAGCATCACAAAAAGATTATATTATTAGGAATATTCATAACTTACATAACTTACATACAATATGTATAAAAAGTGCTGAATGTCTGGCCTGACCTTATACCTGGACGGTGTGTTCTTTGTATGGCATAGGCATTCGATAAGAAAGGATTTTTCGAAATCCTACCCCTAAAGGGGTTAAAAACGGGTGCAAAGTTTATATGGTTCAACGTGATTCTTTGGTCCAATGAACTTCAAATTTTACATAAACATTATTTAACAGAATTGATTACAGAAATGTTGCATATAACATTGATAATATTATTAAAGTCAAGTTAATGCATTAACTTAGAAAAAGCCTCACTGTTGTCTTGTCAATTATATAAAATAGCTGACCTATGCCATTTCTTATGCCTGGTCTACCAGCATGGAATTGGGGTTTCCAGGCTGCCTGAGTTCTTCAAAATTTACGTAATCTTTTGTGGACATTCAGTGGCAAATTATAACTAACATAATTGCAATTCTTCTTGACGCACAGATCGCCGGTGCCGTCAATGGGTTAGAAGAGAGAACTTCTTTAAATGTGTACTCTCTATTTACGTCAGCATCAACATCAACTGTCACAAAATGTCATTTCGAATTGCAAGGTTGCCAGAGTCAGTCCCGAAACTCCCAACAGCTACTACGGTACGTATTTAACCCAATTCACATATTCGAACGAATGTTACTAGTGAAAGGTCAAGTTTCTATCAACAATGTATCATACCTACCTACGTACCCTCTTATACACACACATACCCTATAATTTTTGAACTCGATAATTTTACTTCCACACAATAACGTACACTTTGCATTTGTATTGTCTGCTAACAAGTACCTACTTTAAATTCTGAGAAATTTTCACCACAGAACATTTTCCTGTTAAACTAACTGAAAAACTCGGGAAGTACGTTTATTTCTGAGTCATTCTTACTTCAAGTACATCTTAGGTAAGTGTTTCATCACCCAAGATAAGTTATCGCTTTTGCATCACAAAAAAATCGCCTGTGATACTTTTTTCATTTTATTCAACAAAAATCCAGGAATTTTGTCTAAACTTAAGAACTTTGCTAAGGAGTTGCATTCAGTACCACTCGAGACTAAAAGGACAAGACGCAAGGATAAAATAATTTATTACATCCAGGACTATACAATAAACACAACACGAAAGATCTAGGCAGCTGTAGGAACATCTGAGATGAGGTTGACCAGAGAGAAGAGGGATTCAATATGATGAAATTTTTATGGAGATTCGTCAATTTTGAATAAGTTTATGAAACATTGTAATTATAGTACTGATGTATTATAAAAATATTTTACTAGCTATTTTAAAATTTCGGCCTATGTGAGATGTAAACTTCACCCTCATACCCATTTTTCACGCGGAGGCTTTTGTAGACTTTTCTCTTTTTACTGAAAAAAGAATTTTTCAAATCAATCCAGTGGTTTGCTGCCTTTTCGGTTCAAACAAACAAACAATTAAATCTTTCCTCTTTAAAATATAACCTACAATAGTTAATTCCTACGCAAAGTCTAGTTACCTATTGCAGGGGTGAGCAACCTTTTGAATTAAAGAGTCAATTTTAAATTTGATTTTTGTTAGAGAGCCGCACATAGATAAGCATTATTTATACTTCATTGAAACGACTTAACATTTTATAGTTACTATGTAGTTTTTTATATATTTGCTCAAATTTTGTATCACAATACGTTTTTATGTTGTATTTTTTTATGTTTCGACACAGTGTTTGACCTTCCAAGCAGGATCTCAACCCATCATGGCCCACTATTGAGCACGGGTCTCTTCTCTGAATAAGAAGGTTAAGGCCAGTTTACCACCACGCTGGCCCAGTGCAGGTTGGCAGGCTTCACACACCTTTGAGTTTTGCAAACTCCCCCGCATGCAGGTTTCACGATGTTTTCCTTTACCGTTATTGCAAGTGACATTTAATTGCCTAAAACGCACTTAACTTGGAAAAATCAGTAGTGCGCGCCCTGGGATTCGAAACCGCTACCCTCGAGTAGGTGGCCTAATTCTTGACCACTACGTTATCACCGCTTTTAACTTCCAAGCATAAAAAAAAAATTAAAATCCTCAAAGGTGGCTCATGCGGCTGGCGGGCCGCGTGTGGCTCACCCCTGTCCTATAGCAAATGCGTTTATCTCAGTTCTCCGGCATCGCTCCTGCACAATGAGACAGCTCGGCGAGGCTAGTAAAATAATATGTAATTACGGTAAGTTGGTTGTCCGTTGCATGTAATCAATCATTTTGTTGCAACGAATGCAGGTTTATTACAGGTCCATTATCGTATGTAGTTCATGGTTAATGTACACGTAATGTTTTCAAAAGATTAGCTTTTGAGTTTTGATGCCGGTTCGGCCTTCAAAGTGTGAGTAATGACCGAAAGGTGGTTTAACTACCGATTTTATTGTCAATTTAACAACTCTTTTTGATTTTTTATTATTTATACATTCATTTATTTCTTAATTTCAATTAAAATGTTCTTGATTGCTTTGAAATCTGAGGCTAATTAAAATATTTCCCTTTCTATTTCCTTTCCTGCAAAAATACGTTTATTATATTATAAATAATACATTTATTTTTATTAAGTAATTAGTTGTTTAGTATGTGGTGTAGCGTGGTGGACTATGTACTCGTACTGTACAGCTCATATTGTGAGTGGAGATCCGATCCCAGCAGTGAGACTTCAAATGATGAACGCCTTTTTAGCTAGTTACCAACTTGAATCAGCCGCCATAAGATTCGTGTTTCGGCTGGGATCTTGAAAACCAGTTCTCGTCTTATTCCTTCTCTTCGTTCCTTAGTCATCCTCCTTTCCGTTCTTATTCTGTCTCTCGCCCTGAAGCGATAAGTTGTTGGTATCCTAGCGTGTGTCCTGCCTCCTTTCTTTTATTTCTCGTCTTCGCGCTGGTCTGTCACGAGGTCGGCAAGTAACTAGTTAATAACACCTCAGTCTGATGTTGCATGTCCATGAATGGCGGCGATCCAAAAAAGAATATGCAAAATTCTCGGCATAATGCATGGAACATATTTTTGGAGTTTCAGTTTCATTTCAGTTCTATTCTATTTCCTAGGAGAACTCTCCACTTTAATGATTGGATCAAATGATTGGTGTCACTCACTAACTCCTTTAGCGCAGCGACTCAAAGTAAGCCTGATTAGTGACATTTCAATCAAATCAAGAATTCTCCATCTCCCTTTTTTTACCTAACCTAACTTACGTTAAAAGTTACATTGAACTAGCTTAGAAAGTTAGACATCAGTCAGTGTTAAATAAAATTGAACCCTTTCAAACAAACGTAATCTAGTTGCCAATAAAACAAACATAATACAATAAAGTCGAGTTGAACGCAAACAGAAAAATACAGAAACAATATTCCGTGCCGCGACCTGAACATATGATGTAACTGTTTTATCGAACGCAAAACTGACTGGAAATTAAATTATTTATCAATAAATGCGAACCGCAGCTGCGTATTGCCTCGTCAGTGCGGAATAGGCGCAGAGGTGCCAGCTTATCGTTTTATGCCTATTTTTGTGACTATTGTATGAGGAACATTATTGATTTAATCTAAACTGTATTATTCTAATGTAAAACATATTAAATTACAATGTACAAATTATCTTATTAATGCATTATCATATCCTATTATGTGCGTGTACAAACGAATGAATAAATAATTACACAAATTATTACAACTAAAATCAATGTGCTTTACATTATAATAAAATATAAAACATATAAAATTTTTAAATTTAATTTAATTTGAAACATAATAATCTAAAACATATTAATTTAATCTAAAAGAAATTAAAGAAAATATATCGTAATTTAAATCACTTTGATAATCTGTTAAGGTTGACGTCAGCTACTGTCACAAAAAAGTATTCTTATTAAATTGAAATAATTGAATTTAAGTCACTTCAATTTCAATCTTTACAGATTATAAAAGTGATTGAAGTGATCAAATTGAAATGATTGAATTTCAATCACTTCGTTCTTCTTCTCTTTTCTTTGCTGCTATCCATTTTACTCAAATTCATCAAATCCAGTCACAGAGCAAAGAGCAGTACCACATAAAATTACGAGCATATTTCCTCAAGTATTTTATTGCAGATATTCTACGATAACTGGCATCTACAGTATTTTATTTGTCTAATTTAATCTACATTAATGATAGTAATTGCCATAGTTATTCAATTGTTTGATTATTCTTTGGCATCGCTTTGAGTACGCCGCCGGTATCGCTAACGTTACTGGGAATAATAAACAGGCTGGTTTTATTGGTTCTATATAAAAACCTACTATTGTTCTGTAGCAATACTGACAGACAACTGAATCGAGCTTGTTGCAGTTAGTTCACTTTTTTTAGATGGCGCGTTGGTTGCGTGTGTAGCGAGGGGACCCGGGTTCGATTTGGGTATTGTGGTGAATGTTTGGTTTTGGGTCATTGGTGTAATTTGTGGTAGTACATCATTGCTCCATCGTCATTCATTACCCTAGCGTACGCGATATAAGGATTTTTGGTACTTTTTTTACACGCTGGGTTACATTGTTGAAATTTTCTAGCGGGTCCCTATTTTTTCTCGTATTAAATATAGCCTATGTTCATCAGAGATAATGGTAAAAGAATTTTTTAAATCGGTGCAGTAGTTTCGGGGCCTTTTCGATTCAAAACATCAAAATTTTCCGCTTTATAATATTAGTGTAGAAGAAAACTGTGCGCTTTGATTGTGTTTAATAAAAGAAAATACCATTAGTTTTAATCCGTAAGTCAAAAATTGTGAAGTCATTAAAATGATTTTTGCTTTTTTATACCCCCAGGAATCGATCCCGGGACACAGGCAGGACCTCGGAATAAAGCCTCTCTGTTATCCATAGACAAGACTATCAATTATGCTACTAGTTCAAAACCTTTCTTAAAAATATGCCATGTGATGGGTGGCGATCTTTTTCCGTACGGAGATTACCAACAACGTAATAAGTTCTAAGAAGGTACTCAAATGAGCGGCGCACTTAATTATTAAGACAGGAAAACTCGACAATAAATTTTCCTTAATTTTACTACAAATATCACGCATCAGATAATCCGGTTGGGTTTGATGTTTATTGCGACAAAAAATAGCATTGTCGCAATGGTTTATATTAATATGTTTAGTACCGCCTTGGGCGGTCCTGAATTACTCCAATTCCATGCTGGCAGACCAGGGTAACATAAGGGCCGGCCCTCTGGCATTCGCCACTTCTGGCTTTTCGGAGTTACGTGCGTTTTAAACTTTGAAATGTTACTCGCTGTAATGGTGAAGGAAAACATCGTGAGGAAACCTGCATGCCGGGGAGTTTGAAAAACTCAAAGATGTGTGAAGCAATTAGTGAACCTGACTGGTAGACCTTAGGTAGTGGGTTAAATCCCCACCCAGAACAAACGTTCCTATGATGAGCAGGAGTGGTTGTTCTGTGACTACTTGTGATAAAAATATTTATATAAGTATGCATTTATATATATATATATGTATGTTTATGAGATAGCCGTGAGTGATTTGTCTTGAAATATTTATTATTATTACAACTTTCTTTTATTCAATAATGTAGTTTCTGATCAGTAGAGCGAATTATTATATTTTCTTAAATAAGTTTTCCATAGTATTTTTCCCACGTCCTTGTCTATCTGATTGTATCATAGTGAAGGGAAGTTACTCGATATATGTATGTACATGAAGGTTTATCTTAAAGTAGATCTGCCACTAAAACGCATGTTTAATGCTGAGTAGCCTCTGCACCAACAGCTTGGACAGCCAGTTCTCTTCTTTCTTTACCCTGTCCTTTGCTCACCCTCATTATTATTCTTCTGCAAACTGTCCTGATATTCGTTACATCACTAATCCTGGAGCGGTATGACTCAAAGCAAACTTTGGCACTTACAATTTATTTCTTTATTCCTGTACCACTCACAATACTAGTAGAATTAATAACTAATTTAAGATCTAATGAAGTACTCAGTCTATCTAGAACAAATAATAACACATCAATTTAATAAAATCACAACACCAGTGAGTACAACGTCCTCGGTTCTATTTAATAATGGATTTATTTATTGAGCGTTTTTAGCTATTATCAATTTTCACAGTGACCGCAAGAATTAATGAGCTTGAAAGGAATATTGTAAATGGGTTTCGCATAAAGATAACTTTGTGGTTTGTGGAGTTTGAACTAGTGCCTCGTGGAGCGCTCGTAGCCGACGGCTTCTGACGGTCGTAAGTGATCGAAACAGAACAAGCTACAGCGGGCGGCGGTAGGATGGGAGACCGCGTGTGGGACCTATTGGAGATAGCTTCTTAATGGAGTATAGCCTAGTGAGGGGTTAGGGAACCCTAACCCCTGGGGGTTTCTACGGGGAAATCCTAGTGTCGGCATCCTAGTTGGAGGCTGGAGATTCTAGTATGAGGGTCAAACTGAAAGTTCTCAGAAAGTTAAGCTAACTAACAAGTTCTTAGTTTTATCATAAGTTTCAAGATAGTGTCCATTCATATCAATACTTCGCTGATTCCGATGGAACCACTGAGAAAATCACTTTGCCCACTAGGCCTTAGAGGTCTCATCGACGGCTGTTAGAGACGCAGCCACTGCTTCCTCGGTGTTCATAAAACATTTGGCTCGAAGTTTTTCTTTTATTTTCGGGAATAAATAAAAATCGCAGGGTGCGACATCGTGGCTACTCGGCGGGTGACCCAGTAATATCACGTCTGAGGTCGCCAAATAGTTTGGCTGGCGGTGTGCGACCAGGCATAGTAGTGACGAAGGAAGATTATCGTGATCAGTAATATAAAACCATTCTCATTCGGACGTCGGCATGGACGGTCGTAATCAAGTGCTGTCTCTCTCTGTATTTCCATATTTTCAGAGATTTAAAATCCGTCTGAAGCCCTGATGATTTTTGTAAAAGGATTCTGTCTACGAATAACCAGGCGGACCAGCAAGACGGCAGTTATATTATTTTGGATCCTAGGCTGTGGTTGACCGATGGTCAGTGTTCCTTTTATTATCAGTGATTACAATTTCTTGGTAATGATGGAAGCATGACCTTAATATTCGCAACAGTGTAGTAGATTTGGAGTAGTTTTGTGTTTAATATAATAAGATACTCGTATCTACCAACTTGCCTACACATTCAATAATATTGGTAAAGAGTTCTCTATATATATATATATATATATACTATATATTATAACTACATTTATAATTATAAGTGGCCAGTTATAAAAACGTTCAGTTTAACCCTCATATCGGATTATAATGGGGGGGGGGATTCTAATAATAATAATGGGAATAAGGTGGATATGAGTTCAAGCTACAAGACTAGTAAGCTCACAGATAAAATGTATATGACTAATATCTACTGAGTTTCAATAATAAACAGTAAAATGCAGATTAATTTTTTCGTCTGCGGTTTTATTAACATACAATGTATCATAAATATCAGTCATATTAATGCAAATTTCAACCGCAACGTTTAATCTAAAATAATTCCTTTTCTTCCACTAAGTTCCACCTTTTAGAACCTCCCGAAACGTAAATAATTTAACTTGGGTTTTTACACCTTCAAGTTTTAATAAAATAATTAGAAAATATACTTAATTCTTCTGATTCTATGTTGGCGAAAATTTAAATTGGGTTTTTTTTTTCATAATTTTTTCACGCTCACAATGCGACGTCCATGGTCAAGCACGCTAGTCAAGTAAAGATCGGTAAGAATTCCTCACGTTTTTCTTCACCGAAGCAATAATCAACTTATAAGCTAACTTTAAAATGCGCGCAGCAGGATTTGAGCCAGGATCTCCCGTTCGAGATAACCACGTTTAAGCCAAGAGGCTAGAACTACTGCTGCAAGAAAATTTTAAGAGTTCTAAATTTACTAGGGGATAAGTGAATTGTAGTGAAGTGAACCGTCACTATTTACAAAATTGCATACTACAAATTTAATTAATTCCTTAACTGTTGGTAATCTATCGCAAGCAGTAACCATCGACGGTTTTGTATTAATCATCGGACGCATCTTCGTTCGAAACGAGTGTTGTAGTCGACACAGATAATTAACATCAAAATAAAGACCTTCGTACTGCACTCAATTGTTATCTCACGTCCATATTGAAAATGTCTATGTAACGCAGGCCAGTGCAGATAGCATCACCATGATTGTGCTGAGGTGATAAGAGAGATGAAATAAAATCTTTATAATATATTATTATAACATGGATGTCTGGTGCCTGAATTAGGATCCAGCCTGTGTTTCGGGCACCAGATCCTCAACCCTCGATATGTAACAATGCGTCTGTTAATACTGAAGCACAAGTCACTTCTCACTGAGGAGGCCTAGAGCGTATTCCACCATGCCGCTCTGATGTGGATAGGCGGCGAGGTTAGTTAGCAAGTGTCGACCCAGTGTTAGAAGTTTGTATGCCACACGAAGCTCTGCGACGGCTTAACGATTGCTATAACGATAACCTGGAACCGACCACTTTATGTGCCCTCCAAAGCACAAAAGTGCTCATGATATTTTAGCCACTAGCTGTCAGTCATCGTCCTATCGACCGCACCAGCTGTTCCTTAACTATTTCGTTTGCCAACTATCGAAATATGTGGCCGGTGTATAAACACTTCAAGGTTTTTAGAGCTGACGATACAATTTACATATATTTTTTTACATATTATAAGTTAATTCTTGGCTACAATCGTACCTGGTGGTAAGCTGTGATGTAGCGGTTGATGGCACTTGATGGTAAAGTGCATTAACTTAGAAGAAACCTATTCACTCTTGTCTTGAAGATACCTATATTATGCTCGGGTGGAAATACGGTTGTAATTTGTTTGTTCCAATCCTTTGCGGTACGCCATACAAAAGACGAGGCAAAACGTGTCGTCCGTCCACATTAAAAGGATGGATACCTGTAGTGTGCCGAGTCGTTTGATGGTATAACGGGGTAGGGGGAATGAAGTCGTGTAGTCCCTACGCACACTCTCCAAAATGCACCCGTTTACCATGTTTAACCGTCACTTACCACCATGGGTGAACGTGAATGGCAAATGGGTGAACGCTAATGGCAAATGGGTGAAGGCTAATGGCAAATGGGTGAACGCTAATGACAAATGGGTGAACGCTAATGACAAATGGGTTAACGCTAACTTCCTTGAACGTGTCCGTGCTTCAGAGGCACGTTAAGCAGTTGGTTCCGTTATCGTCATATATCTCCCGGCTCTTGGGTTGGCCATGAACCCCTGCATCAATCCGTAAGGGAGGCGCGACGTCTAGTATGCTCTAGGGATGCTCGGTGAGAGGAGAGACCGGTGCTCAAAAGTGGGCTATTGAGTGGATTAAAGTCAAATGCGACATTTCATTTGCTGACTGTCCCTAACGCATTACTTCGGAAATAAACCATAATTACAACTTGCCACAAGACAAACTGGTATATAATTGTCTCGTTAGCATTGAATTGCACGTGGCTTTTATCATTATGGAGCTGGAGGTGACTAGGTTCAGCTGCTGAACCAGAATAAATCTTTAGGGTTTTTAGTGAGGAGTAAAACCCGAACAATGTTTCTTAGAATTATTGTATGTTTTTTTGTTTATCTATAATAGAAATTCTGTCTGCGGTTAAAATTCAATTAACAAATAATTCGTCTTTGACAATATTTAATTTATATAAGACTGTCCTTTTTATCTAAAATTGTATCTGCACTCCTTCTTCCTGAAAACTTTATTTCATGGTCTTAATTTCTACTTATTTTAATAATCAGTTGACTTATAAAAATGTCAATTAAGGAATCCTGTCTACTGGTACAAACACACATCTAAGACCAATATGCCGAGAACAAATATTTATGTAGCATTTAGCCAGCTCCAGCCGAGAATCGAATCTTTTACTTTACAGACGGGTTCATCAACTGGGCTACAAGAAGGTTTGATAGGAAATTTTGTTTAAATAGGCAGGAAATTATCGCAAGTAAAACCGCAGGACACAGCTAGTTAATTATAAAACCTATAATCTGAAACTAGTGACGAAATTAAAGTTAACAATTTTTATATGGAGCTGTCCCAAATTTAACATACCTACACCATTTGGCGTCTTATTTTCGCCTAGTCATCATGAACGGCCAAAGCGAATATACCTGACAGCTAATGATATTCTTAAGCTATGGGGAGTTTTATAGGTGGAGCCACGGTGCGGGAATGTAAATCCCGTTCACAAAAAGAACTTACATGTGTAGAAATTCCTTTGTGTCTTCGAGTCAAGAGTGAACAGGCTTTTGCTAAACTAGCGAACTTTACCACCCAGACTTGAAAGCTGCATCATTAGGCGGAATTGTTGTCAAATACTAATTTATTTATTTAAAAAAATATTTAATTAATGAAAAATAATTTAATGAAATTAATGAATATAATTTAATGAAATAAAACTAATTTATTTAATGACAAATGTAGTTCAACATTTGATTAAACATCACAACTGATCAACAAGTGGAAACACAGACAATCGCTACTCTTTATGTATATAAAAATAAAAAATATTTCTTACAATTGAAGGTAATTAAGGACGTA
>DWJZ01001219.1:0-24679 GCA_018249125.1 Asbolis capucinus | reverse complement strand
CATCTTTTTTTCATTTGTTTTGTTTCTTTTTCCTAGCCTAACTGACGATTACGCATACGGGCCAACTGATGGTAAGCGGTCACAGGCGCCTAAGGACACTGGCATCACAAAGATAAACGCCACTGCAATGCCGGTCCTAAAAAAGAGCCCTTTTTACTCCTATCTTGATTCTGTCACTTTACTTGGGCCATGGCCTCTCGCTTCTACAACTCTACAGCCATTATAATATAAAATCACATTTCCATTCGTTTCTTCGCGATCCATCATAATTTAGCTTATCAATTAACATGTTTTCAGTATCGAAACCATCTCACACTGACAATAAGTCATTTATTATACGAGTAATCGACATAAATCAATATTTTAATGCTAAGTTATCAGCTCAGAACGATTTCTTGACAGTTATTGATAGAAGAGGATTATGATTAGGCTGGCCAATTGACGCAGTAGTGGCGATTGATGCGAGGTGGCAGTTTGATTCATTTTTAAGTTAAGATACAAAGTGCACGTATTCTTACTAATACTTATTACAAATGCGAAAGTAATTCGGTCTGTCTTTAAATTTCACGCCAAAAATACTGGACCGTTTTGATGAATGGTAAAGAGGTAGAATAGATGAGAAATTAGGCTTGTTTTTACTGTGGGAAAAAGCTTGTGGGAGGTTAAATAAAGGCTGAATGTTTCTTTGAAATTTGACATTATTAAATTTATAACTATAACATGTTGTTATCACAAAAAGATAAAAATGTTCCACGCGAACAGCGCGCTTTCTCGTGTGTGGTCTATCAATTTCTTTTTGTATTGGCTGGCAACGTGTTGGTCACATCGCTGATGGGTCTTTGGCAAAGGGGATCTCCTTTTCCTTCCTACCATTAGATTAGGTGTAAGCTCCAACTTAAACATTGATTTTATTGGATGAACTATAACCCGGGTATATGAGTAAGTGCTAATCAAAAGTTTATTATGGAAGGGTACATGCCCTTATTCATTTCGGTATTTATAGCTAAGGGACTTTGTCGTATATATGATTAAAGTTGACTTTAAATATATATTTTGAATTTCTAAACTGGTTTAAATAGAACCAACACTAACTGCCGCATATTACAGTATTTAATGATTACTTTAATTGTTCCTTAGAACACTAACAGATTTAATTCTCTATTAAGATGTTGAGACGTTGAATGTTGCTATCGCATTAATTTAAAATCATGATATCTTTTAATATATTCGTAGAAATCAGATGATGTCAAGGAGAATTATGTTCAGAAATAAATACTTATGACGAATAATACATACTTATAATAAAATAATTAATTGCAGTCCTTAACTATCCCAGTACTGGGCTCGGGTCTCGCCTCTCACAATGTGAGGGGTACAGTACCATAGACCGTCATGCTGGCCCAGAGCAAATTGGTGGACATCGCACTCGCGAACTTTATGGAGAACCTGAGGAGTGCAGGTTTCCTCACGATGTATTCCTTCAGCTATTTGGATAAGAATTTACACCATATCTAAAATCACCTTCATAAATAATAAATAAACTGAGTACAGTATATTAAATCAACCTTAAAAGATAGAAATAATTATAACATGTATGTAGTTACTAAGATTAGCGCGTTCAAACAAATAATAAAACCATGTAAATATCAAAATTTTCAGCTCTATTTTAGTATAGATTAACCACTCTGAAAGGGAATAAATGTTAATCCATTCTTAGTGGCAAAGCCAAGAACTGGAAAGTAATTAGTGTGAGTATCAAATCCATCCATCCATCTTTGTCATTGAAATATGCTTACTGCTGTCTAAACAAAACCTAATTGTAATTTCGTACACGTGGTAATAACAAATAGTACACAAGTATATAATGACAATTATATATACATAGTGTAAGTAAATATTTTCAGTTAAAAAATTATGTCTGTTATTCTATTAGAAAATCTATACTAATAATAAAACTGTTATTGCTAATTTTGCAGAGAGGCTTTGTTATCAATATAGAGTCCAAAAATATTTTTTTTGAATTGATCTACTGTCCATTGTATTTTGGATTTATCCAATGTCTGTTCGAGCTTCACACAAAAACCACTGGGCTGATTTAGATGAAACTTTGCATAATCGAAGATTAAAACCCGAGAATGGTTATAGGATAAGTTTACAGGATAACAGGACGAAAACGGAAGCAGAATAACAAAATTACATAGTATGCAGACTCCAAAATCAAGGGACCAATTTAGATGAAATTTAGCATGTTTGTTACTTATATAAGGAAAATGGTTAAAGGATACTTTTTATCCCAGAAAACAGCTTTGTTCCCGTCTTCCGAAGCGAAGCGAGGGCAATTCTAGTGATGAAGAAAGGTGCTTTAATTTACATACTGGGTTCCGCTTGTGGCTCCACCCGCGGCTTTGCCCACGTGATTACCAATGTTGATAACTGTCATCAACTATCTACATATAAAACACATCGATCCGTCACTCCGTTTCGACGTGAAAGACGGACAAACATATAAACACACACACTTATACTAACACAATTAGTGATACATATTTTGAAAAGAATGCTCCTGTAGCTTAGCTATTAGTAACGCAAAGTCAAAAGACCCCTGTCCATATGACTGTTTGTTCTTGGTTCATGGGTAAGAGAAGCTGATGACACAGAAGAATCCTAAGCTAGCGTATGCGTATGTAAGAATTTATAAAAAGCATTCGTTAACACTAGTGTTATCCGCGGCTTCACTCGCTTTATTCTTACATAAAAAGAATCCTGTCATATTCCAGACCATAACCTATCGCTGTGCGAAAATTCATTCAGATCCGTTAAGTAGTTTTTGTGTGAATGAGTACCGAACATCCATCTATCGACTCGCATCCATTCGCATACAATATTGATAGGATTTGATCATGTTACCATCAATAATACTATCACCTATTATGGCCTCCTGGCCTTGTAGTCATACTAATTACATTATTACACCACTCGATATACACATTCGATTAAACTGACTATTAGAATATTTTAGTACGATAACAATTTTATACTGTATCAGTATTCAACATTTAATAACGCGTTGAATTTAATTAATTTCTGAATGTTAAATTGAAATGCTTGAATGATTAATAAAGAAATTTTATTTTATTTCATGAAGTAAATGAAATTAAAATTAAATGGGATTGCTATAATAATGAAATGATATCATCATGAATTCATGATTCATTTAATTATATTTGATTTTAAACTCGACTCATCCTGGGCTGTATACATTTTGCTATGTTACGAGTACTCACGATATCAATAAAAATGTCCCGGCTGAACTGAATCATTTAATTAATGTTTTATGATGAACTGAATTAACGAATCGGTTTTCTATAGGGCACATTTTGGAGAGTGTGCGCAGGACTTGTTCCAAATTATTCTTCCATTCCCCTTCCTCCACCGAACAAGCCGGCGTACGACCGGTATCCATCCTTATGTTGTGAATATCCCACTAGTTAGAACGACGCGGTTTGCCTCGTCGTTTATTATGCGTACTGCGATGGATTGGAATAATTTGCCTGCGTCGGTGTTCCCGCCCACGTATGATATAAGAATCTTCAAGGGAAGAGTGAATAGGCATTTACTAAGTTAGTGCGCCCGACACCTTAGACATCATCGCCACTTTCCATCAGGTAGGATTGATGTCAAGCATTAACTTATTCTAAGTAAAATAAATAAATAACGAATGAAATTACATCGAATGCATAAATGAGTAATATAATTAACGTAAAATGAAGAAATTCATTAATGAATGAAACTAAAGTGAATGAATGAATGATTTTTTTTATTAACTACTTGATAATTAGTTATAGTATTACCAATATTCGTGTACGTATTGTTTTGTTTGATACTTCAAATACTTCTAAATAGCAGAATTCAGAATTACCTTCCAAATTAATGAAAATTAATTTTATAATTTTTTGTTATTTTATAAGTAAAACTTAATATCTGTAAACCTTGAAACTTGTTGAACGTTTTGTTTTAAACATTATAACCAAGTTCTCAATAATTTGAGAATTCTATTAAAGTTCAAGTTTGAAGATCAATTTGTAATGAAGTTGCAAAAGGTGAGTTATATCCCTCTAACCTCTTGCCAATGTCAACGACTTTAGTTGTAAAGTATTAATTTACCGGCTTCCTTCGCTTCGTTTCGGTATAGTTAGTATAGTCCAAAGATATTTATTTATCATATTTAAGGAACGACAGGTCCTATTTACATATCGTTTTCAGTTGCGCCCTGATTATATCAAAAAAATAATTATTAATACAAACTTACTACAATACTAATGAGAGCGACTTAAGTTACTGGTTTCTGACTTCAACCCAATGCCCACTACAGAACAAAAGTCTCTCCTCATACTGAGAAAGCCTAGAGTGTACTCCACCTCCAAATCGGAGGGGCCAACACAAGTTTCGGAAGTTTTTATACCGCCCGAAGGCCTCGGACGTAGCTTAACGATTGCTATCTAACGATAACAATCGGTACTTACGATATGCAGTGCCATCAGAGGTATGAAAGAACGCATGAGTTCTTTGCCGCCAGCATTCACCCTCCTACCGACCGCGCCTGCTATTTCTTAAGTTTTTAGATCACCTACAATCGAAACCAGACGCCAAGATATAAACGGAAGAACTTAAAACACTGGTCTAACTAAACCGAAAAGAGACATGTTCTTATTTGCTTCTAAATGAGAAGATCATATCAAACAATTGCTTACAAAAACCATTAGACTCCAAAATGTAAGAGAATTTATCGACATTAATATAACGTAGGCTGCACTTAACTTGCCAAAAGCAGCCAAGCAAATCCAACAAGCGTATGAATAAATCAAATTCTCAATGATAAAGTAGCCGTGTTATCTAAAGGATCATTTATCAACCGCTCAACCGGGCTTGTTTGACCTCTGAAACCCAAATCTTCTTTAACCAAATATGTTGCTGAAGATTAATCAAATTTCGCAACGATGGTTCAGATAGGCGATATGGTGTTACGTAGTTCGTTATTCAAACCTAGATTTCTATTAGCATTATGTGTTAAGAAGAAGCTGACCTGGCATTCGTTTTGCAAATTGATTTATAATATTCAAATATATATCTTTAGTTACTCTTCACCCTGAAACACGTTTCCTATTACAGCATTTCAATATCTCTAATAGCGCAGCAGATCCTGCCGTATTCCACTTCAGGTAGCTATTCCATATCATAAAATTTACTATGCTTTAAACCTTTGGGTAGATGTAAGCAAATTGCAATCGAAAAAACATGTGCAAATTCTTAGCATATTTGGTTTACAAAGACAAGTGTTATAGAAGGCTAAATAAAAACTACATAAAAATAATGTAAGTCCGTCCGTAGTCCGCCGTTTCCATTGTCGAAAGCAATCTTACCATTACTTCGCCCAGATTACTTTTACAGGTAGACAGACCAGTCAGAACCAATTAAACTGCTTATTTATATTTCCTAAGATCATAAGAGTATCATTCATTATCTTCAGCGATAAAACAAAACATGTGTTTGACACAATCCATTGCTTATCTTCACAGCAATGAAGCTGTTGAAGAAATTGGACCCAGAAAACCTTCGTGTATATTCACGGGTTTTATTCTAATTGTAATTATCAGTACGATTTTTATTGTGTTGATAATATAAATGATGATGATCCTGAACCTTCCAGTGAAATGGAAACTCATTATTGAAGATTTAAAAACATGGAATTTCTATTTGTTTGTACTCTATGACACCAGTCATCAATCAGCCTAGTTATTTCTGATTGCTTAATGTATTCGAAGGCTGTTCATTTGTCCATTTTTTTCTGCCTCCGTCTGATTATACTTTGATTGATGATTTAATAAAGTTTGAAATATTACTCCGTATTGTAAGTAATGGCGAAATATTCGTTACGCATCTTTATGTTATTTTGATAAAATGCCAAGGGAGACGCAGCAAGTAATTGTAACAATCTATTTATTTCTTTTATTGATGCATTTTAAAATCTAGAGAATCTGTTTCACATTTCTGAAGGCTTTATAAAAAAATCTTATTATAATTTGTATTTAAAACCTCCACGAACCTAATATGAACGAAAAATACACATTTCTAAGAAATTTACTTTCGTATTGGCATAACAAACAATAATGTGATTATCACCATTATAAAGAAGTTTTCAAAACTTAACGGAATTAACAAATTTCATAATAAGTTACATAAACAGATCACATCAAGTTGAAAATAAAAATATTGTCATTAGTAGACACAATCAGATTATCACGTCACATCAGTAAATCAGGAATTAGCGAATATCTGATAATGAAAGTGACGAATTACTACGTGTTAACATAAACGTTCATCCATTCAAGCCCACGACTAATATAAGAAGTACTAATAATCTCTTATTAGACGAATAGATAAAAACAGACAACCTTGAACCACAGTGACATCTTGACGGACGTATATTTACAATCCACAATAAGCAAAAACTTCCTGATTGACATTTCTATACGCAAGCAATAGCATTGTTATTAAACTAAATATGAGCCTTACTTCACCTGCTAAAGATTTATTTTGCAAGGATCCAAGGTGTAAGAAGCTGTTTTTATTACTTTTTGTAATCTGTCATTGGTTTTTGCAGGATCACGAAGCGTGGGCTCAGAAAAAGCATTGGTACCTAAATCTACACAAGAAAATTTGAAACCTTTATGTTACATTGCTCCTTATCAATTGACGAATATTAATTTGTCTTCTCTTAAATCAGTAATGGATGTTAAACA
This sequence comes from Asbolis capucinus, assembly GCA_018249125.1. Classification (NCBI taxonomy): domain Eukaryota; kingdom Metazoa; phylum Arthropoda; class Insecta; order Lepidoptera; family Hesperiidae; genus Asbolis; species Asbolis capucinus. Next base: position 17,879 of record DWJZ01001219.1, on the reverse strand, counting down.
AATGAAAAAAATAAAGTAAGGAATGGAATGAGGTAAGGACAACTAAACGAGGAACCATCTTGATGTGACAACATTAAAAGTAATAATAGAAAACAAAATATAAGAGTGACAATGATAATTGATGAGTAAATAAATATTCAGGTTCTTATAAAACTTATGAAGACATCAAGAAAATATCTGCTATTACACAGACTTTTATTAAAGGAAAATTATGTTTTTGAAATAAAATGCATTTAATCAGGCTTACACATCTTCTTGAGGCTGCTGACTAGTCGTGAGCTAGGAGTTAAGAACCAGATTTGTTTTCCGGGCCGACAATGCATTGATCATGTCTTTATGTTACTGCCTTAAGCAGATTGCACCATTGACCATTCCACTGTCCATAGTTTCAAATTTATAAACACTTGTATCCCACCACCCTATTCCAAACGGGACTGGTGAAGGACTTAGTAGTCAAAGGCCTCTAACACAGCGTAACGACTGACAACTAGATAATAATATCAACGAGGAACGAAGGGTTCTATAGTATGGATACCCTCAATATAGTTTCAATAGCTGAATGATATGTAACTGCAATGCAAGACATGTCATGTCAAAACTCCAAAATCTATACAATTTAGATTCTGCATGTCATCTCATAGCTACCCGCTGACGCCAAACAAACGTCGGTGCCGGTAATTACTCAACGTGGCGCGATACCGATTGACTTTGATAAAACGGCGCAACCTACTTGTTTAGCGCGATTTATTACCTGCGAGGCCCGGGCTGCGTCCGTTACACGGATGTGCTATTTGTGGAGGCGGGGAAAAATCTACACCGATAAATAAAATTACAAGTGTCTCTGGGCTGTTTCAAATTTAACATCACCTAGATGAGTCGTTGTAAATTCGTAATTGTTGCTGACTGAAAGAGGTCGGCCTATATCTGTAAATTATACGAAGTTTCACGTCATCAGTTAGTTTCATGACTTGAGACATTAAGCTTTGTACAGAAGCTCATTATTATGTTATGCACTAAGATAGTATTTTTAGAAATTCAACCTTTTAATGTAGGTATAATACAGATATATCACTTTGAAAGTCATAGGTTCGTTCATAAATTCTTAGCAACTTCAGCATTTTTTCATTAATGTTTTTGGCAAGGGACCCCGAAGAAAGTTTGCATTTTTTTTTATTTTAACAGGACTCCGTGTTATTGTCTTATGTATGAGATTTTTGTATTTTTATATAGTGAAATATAGGCGAGTTAATTACTCATATAAAAATGTTAATGTAATCCCAAGTGGATTATCGGTTCTTTATTACATGATTTTCTAATTCACACCCTTACAAAGTTGTATTTTTTGTACTATCGTATGTGTACCATACAGTTCTCTATTTGCTATGAATAGTATGTAGCACCGTAGTTGGTCGAAATTTGTTTACGCTTTTTGTTATCACTACTAGTAATTCTTTCCTCTTAATGCTATTTTTATAAGACGGCTGATAGTAGAAATTATTCTTTGAAATATTTCATGATTTAAATGCAAAAACGACATCAAAACTTCATTTTAATGTGCTGCTTTTTTATTCATTACATTGAAAACTATACATTTGCCTTTGTATAAATCTACTAGTTTTGTTGATGCGCTTGGTGTTCCGTGTCTTCAACCACTTCACGTTCAAACTTCCTATATTATTTGACAATCTTTTATTGCCATTAGATTAGCATGTTGGGCGTACCTTAACTAACAAATAAACCTGGTAGTAACAACAAAAATGTTTACCGCATCCTAAAGGACGAGTTCCCTAATTCTTTTCACACGTCCCGGCCCCACAGCGCGATGATCTATCAAGTTGTCTGCACAAGATTAATGCGTACAGATGATTGACGATTCGCGTTGCGTCGTTCTAATGGTCAATGTGGGCCATTATTTGCGCAAACATTGGCACCATACTTTAGCTCTTTCTGGAAGAAGAGTTGTGGCGTATGGCAAACATTGGTTCAATGATTTGGATTTGGTGTCGAATGAAAAATCTTTGGAGCCGCACTTTTTAATGGTTGTGCAACAAAATAAACTTATGGAGATTTTGGTGCTGTATGATAATTTGGTCATGTCTTCTACGTAATCATTTCATAAATTAAACATTAGTTGATAAATGTGTCGGCCTTATACATTAATCATCAAAACTTTCAACTTCTAACTTCTATAAAATAGCAGTAAGAAATAGTCGGTTATTTCCATAAAAAAGTTGATAACCTATAAAACAGCTGTATTACTGTTTGGAGCACCAAATTATAACATTATTACCTCAGTTACATTCTCACTATTTAAAGCCTAATGTCCGATCAGCAGACAGATAAACCCTGCTGACTGCACAACGAAAATGTTGCAAAATTTTTCACCTTGTTGTAAAAATTTTCGATTAACATCTAAATTGCGGAATATTACGTCAAATAACGCAATTAATGTGATAAGACGTAAGGCATCGCGTGATGTTCAACGCGGCAAGACACACTAAATATAGATGATCATCTTTACCTTAACTTAAGATAACAAATAAATAACAGACATATCCGCAGAACCATGGACGTAATATAGATGTCCTTTTGATAGTTAGTGGAGATAAAATGTTATTAATTGGAGAGAGATAGGTCGTAGATACAAAGGAGTTATTAATTAATACCGTTGTAATTCCAGTTGAATCTAAGGAATGGATTGTGGAGTTTTAACACGATTTTATTAGATTAACCTCTTAGATTACCTAATTAAATGATCAGGGCAATTTATTAGCAAAGCCAAAGATTTCATCAAAACGTAACCGACCCTAACGTTAAGGAAACCTATTTTTAATACAAGGAAGACGAAAGAAATGTTGTATAGAATATATTTGAAGTATATGTCATTAATGACACTAATAGATCTCAGGTATACCCACAACATAGTGTAGGACGGAGAAATCAAAATCTTGTGGAGATATTAGGTTCGACAAAATCGATTTTTGGAAGTAATTATTGATACTAATTGGTTATTCCGTAAATATACACAACACAAAACAATCTTTAAAAAAAACACGATCAGTTCAACAGATAAAAATAAAATAATAGATTCTATCCATTTTAATCATTTTGAACGAGTTTGCTAGTACCTAATAAAAATGTTTATTTTCTACATAAATCCTTCACCTAGTAAGCAAGAAATTAATGGCCGCATCAGTTGGCCCAACTCCATAGCTGCGTGTGTTAGAAAAAGCATAATACTACTAGATATTTGTAAGCTGGTCGATATAATATCAAGGATAGGTGGTACAGCAAACTCGACTGCCAGATCCGGTGTGGTTGCGCGTACTAAATCAAAGGAGACGCGCTGTAACAAACAGATGCGTTCATGTAAACGAATGGAACGCGACAAGCAAAGGCGCGTGCTTATATTGATAATGTCGTGCAAAGCTTTAAGATTATTTTCACACTAGTAACCAGTTTGAGATCAAAGTCTGGCGGCGTATGCAGAATGAAAGTGATTATTCGCGTTAAGCAAGCGCGCGTGGTCGGAGACACATAGATTAGCAAATATTTTTGAGCAGTTTCCTCCGATCAAGAATATACTAGGTACCGCCTCAGATAAAAATTTTACCCAAAATACTGTCACACAAGTATACACTTATATAATATTTGTTGAGTTAAGAAAAAGTGTAAAAAACATTCTAAGTCCACCCTAATTACACCCACTGTATCTAGTCGGTTGTAATAAATAACTTGATTACACAATGAGGCTTTGGGGCACGTGTTATTGTGTTGGCTGCTTAAAACGAACTATACAAAACACCACCCCACAAAGTGAGCTGATATGAGTCTTGACACATTTTGTCGTTGATCCGACATCTAGTTGTTATTAATTGAAAACAGTTTCGTTATTTTCGGGCAGTTTCGGGGGCATGTAAGGCACATAAACTTGATATAGTTAGATTCTAGTCGTTAAGCCATGTAGGAGGTTTTGTAACACGATAAAATCTTCTGGAACTTGCAGCATTAACCGCTCCAGCAATCAATAACGTCGATACCTATTTGCATAAAAAATAATAAAAACTTATACTGTGCAATAAAAAAAATCCAAGGGGTTCGATTCCCAACCAGGTCAAATTTTCTGTGATGAGTAGGAATGTTTGTTTTGTGTGTCTGGGTGTAATAACGTCTATATAAGTGTGTATTCAGAAATATATGTGCTTTTCAGTTGTCTGATCACCAAATTAAAAGCTAACGCTTAGTTTACGTTCAGATGGCCGTGTGTGAGTTGTCTTTGTTTGTGGACAAACGGACAAGTAATTTATCGTCGGTTGTCATAATCTTGTGTCATCTTAACACTAGACACTAAACACCACCCAAATCCAGTACTGCCCAGCACTGATACAATAATTCAAAAGATAAGGGTGCCATAGTAAAAAGAGAAGAAACGGCATAAAATAAATAAATACATAAAATAAATGCAAATTAAAGTAAATTATCTTTTGGACTACTATAGAAGTTGTCATATCAATTCATTTAAATAGTTTTATCATTTAAAAAAAATCTGAAAAATAATTTTAAACAATCTTCGCGAGACAAGCGACAAAAAATAGTAGCAATAGAAAAAATTTACAAGACGACAGACATTTCCGACAGCGTTGATCAAACGTTTTCACAGCTTTCTTTGAAACAGAAGAATTCTACGTCAAAAACCGTTTTCGACTATTCACTGGCGATAATAGACGGCGACGAAAGGTTGTCGCTCCCTGTCCGCGCCCTGTCACGTCGTGACAGTGACATCTTGTCACGCTGTCCGGTAATTAGCTAATTGTTGCCACAACCCGCCCTTTTACAGCACTTTGAACTCTAATACTCTCTAAATAAGAATCGTTTTCCCATAAGGTACGGCGAAAGTAATTTTGCGAAACTATAATCATCGCCTCATTCACAGGCTGAAAATCAGATAGCCTTAAACACAGGATTTTATGCTCTATTGTGTTGTGTTATTATCTACTTTAGTATTAATCTACATAGGTGATGTTACAGTCCGTATTTGGGTTAGCTGTCCGTTGTTGTACCCGTGTCACAGATTAAATATTAGGTAGAAATTGTATGCAAAACATCTAAAAACTTAGGCAAATCAAATGTTGACCCGCAATAGACTGGAATCAGTTTCTCGTGTTGATATTTTCTTTCGATTACAAATTTAAATGTCTTCAAGTGAACAATCAATACGCTTTGACCAAGTTAGTGTTTTATCATCTTAGTCTTCATGGCCGCTTACTATCAGGCAAGATTATTGCAAACTTAATGAATGCAAATAAAATATATTAACTAATTTAATTCGTCTCTAATTAGTCGCAAGTGACACAATTGTAAGTATATGTATTTAATTTAATATTGCAAAGGTGAAGAGTTTGTTTGCTTGTTTGCTTGAACGCGTTAATCTCAGAAACTACTGGTCTGATTTGGAAAATTCTTTCTGTGTTAGATAGCCCATTTATCGAGAAAGGCTATAAGATATATCATCACGCTAAGACCAATTGGAGCGGAGCACCAATGAAGAATATTTCAAAATCACGAGACTTTTTCCTATTGAGAGCTTCCTCTGCGTGCGCTATCTAAAACGCGAACAAAGTCGCGGGCGGAAGCTAGTATCAAATATACCATAACTTTAATATCCACCTCGGCTAAGAATCGGACTTGGGGTCACAAATCCACCTTACTGTACATAAAATAGGCAACACCGCTAAAAACAGCTTAATTTTCTACGCGTATATTTAATCTTTGCCCCATATCGCATAGACATGTCACGGCATTTTGACAACTCGACGTATTTTAACGCATGTCATCCGTATCGCAAATCCCATGACGTTATAATGCGTCGGTTGATGGACATTCGAAGCCTGATCGGTTTCACGGCACTTTGCGTGGATTTATACGGATAACTGTTGATGTATTAAAGCTTCAGTGCAATATTGTATTGTTGTAATATTTTGTAAATTTGCCCTAGTGGGTCAATTCGGTATTTTCTACCGAGAAATTAAACAATACCGTGATTAGCTACAGATTTTTTCTATCATCATCATCATATCAACTCATCACGGCCCACTATTGAGCACGGGTCTCTTCTCTGAATGAGAAGGATAAGGCCATAGCCAAGTGCGGATTGGCAGACTTCACAAACCTTTGAGTTTTGCAAACTCCCCGACATGGAAGTTTCCTCACGTTGTTTTCCTTCACCGTTATAGCGAGCGACATATAAATGCTTGAAACACACATAACTCCGAAAAGACAGAAGTGCACACCCTGGGATTCGGACCCGGACCCTTGAGTTGAAGGCTGAATTCTTAACCACTAAGCTATCACCGTTTTGTTTCTACCGGTAACCAATAATTGCTGAAGCCACAGCTTAATCTATTAATATAGAATATTGGTCGGTCAAACGGAAGGCCAGTTTCAAATCCTGTACATTTACAAAGTTATTTGCGTATTAAAAAATAATTATCATGTAACTCGATGTAGGAAAGCATCCTAAGGAAATTAGCTCGGTAACACAGAAGAGTTATAGAAATATTTAACCATGGAGAAACGGAGTGTCAATATTATATTATATTCATTTGTTTTCTACTTTATACATTACCAGGGCAGTGTATGTTTATAAAAAGTAGCCCATGGGTTGGTCCAGACTACAATAAATTTCGGTGCCAAATTTTATTCAGACCCGTTCAATAATGTGTGAAAGAGGACCAAACATCTATCCATCCATGTTCACAAATGGGTGCGGCTAGGTTACTTACCATTAGGTGACCAATTCTGACTCGGTCCTGCCAGTTCATTGGTTTGTTTTTTTTAAAATAACGGTAATAAAATTGAAAAAAGTACAATAAATCTTAAACATCGTTAGTTCTGTACCCGTAATGAATAAATCATCAATTTCACAATTTTATTGCGTTCGTTATTTAAATTAATCTTGTCGATTGACCGTTGACAATGCAATGATCATCAATGAATGTCAATTAATCTTCACTCCGTCATTCATCACCCTTGTTTTGCTATTACACTTTCACCACTACACTCTTAGTTTCTAAGGAATAAGATTCAATTTCCAATGGCGTTTATTTATTGAAGTGAAAAACATCTTGCCAATAATTCAGTCTAGGTAACGTTAGCCAAGCATGACTGTAAAATATATGCGCATGAATCATGTTGTCTGTATGTTGATAGTCGTAATTAAGAACTATAAATTGAATGAAATTCCGTTCTGTCAATAACTGCTAATTAGTACACATTTCGTGTTGTTTGGTTGTTAGCAAATGATTGAAGGTTGCCGTGTACAGATAGCAAAAATTGCAGCAATTTTTTTGAAGCGAAAATTATTTACCTTTGTTTCTACTTTTTTAATTTCACAATATGATAGCATAATTCATTTGAGATTCTTTAAATTAACGTTTTGTTACGGAATGTTGTAGTACGCGTTCGCTTCTTTTTTTAGAACATAATATTCGATTGTAAAAATGACAGAACAAAAAACTTTTAAACACTGTATTTACTAAGTAATAGTCAATAATTTTTTTCAAAATCTGCCATGTACAGACAGCGATCAATTACAAATTGATTATATGCGTCACTGAAGATAATAACAAAATATTCGGAAATAAAATAATCTGCACACTTATACTGAATAAAACAATTCTCGTATTTCGTTATTTCATATAAAATTACTGAAACAATACTTCTCACCGGTACCGACAGGATGGCAGCTGCGTGATATCTGACATCATGATTTTAAAGCATCATATTGTATATAGAAGCGTTCACGGCGGCGTGTTTCGTTTGTAAACGATCAAAAAAGTTAAGCATCAGCGGGCGTGGTCGATAGGAGGATGGGTGACCGTTAGTGACAAAAATTTCATGAGCGCTTCTGAGCTTCGGGCATCGTTGCAATCTTTATCGTTAGATAGCAATCGATGAGCCATGTCGGCGACCTTTCGGCTAGTGTAAATCTTCCGACATTTTGGAGCCTGCTCTAGACGTCAGTTATGAGAAGAAACTCGTACTCAAAACTGTGTTATTTCTGGGATGTAGCCAATCCATTTGTCTTTTTTTTATTCAATAAGTTAGGGTTTCGCTACGAAACCTGATGGTAAGTAGAGACGTAGTCTTTGATGGTAGAGCCTACTAAATTAATAAAAATCTATTCACTCTTGGCTTGAAGACATTTACGTTATTATCAAAGTGTATACCAACGCGGGCAACTTATTCCACTCCTTCGTGATACGAATGGTAAAGGACGAAATGCAGATCATACAGATTTTCTACTATTTCCTACTTCTTTAAGAATAGTCAAAGAATGAAACAAAGAAGGAATCATGTTATGTGCAATCAGTGCTACACGAAGTGTTGACGGCACGCCATTACTTCCGTCTTCGGCTTCCGCAGTCGACCGTTGATAGACGTAGTGAGGGGAATGAGTCGATAAAATAAATCATCGACTGTTTTATAGAAATAGTCGCCAAACAGGTAGACAATCTACACGATGGTACGTGATGACTGTTTTCTGTAAGAAATAACAAAGGCTTTTTTTTTAGTGACGAATTCATCATGAAAAAAGGTATTTAAGAATCTTATCAAGACTTTTTCCTAAATTAATAGAACATTAAGATTATAATGTTGTACAGAATGGCTAGGAATTAAAGAATAGAAACCATTATTTGATCCTTGTTAGACTTACTGAACTTAATTTATATTAAATTAAGTTACAATAAAAAAAAAAGAGTGTCCCAAACAAGAAACATGGCTATTTACTGTGAAATCACGTCACTGATCCTGAACTCTTCATAAGCAATTCAAAATATCCAAACGCTTACATAAAACAAAAAAGTCACCGATATGGAAGATGGTCCTTCGAGCCGCACTACACCGTTGCTAGACATGTCAATTACGCGTGACGTATCTTGCATTGAATTGTGTGTAGTCTGCTCCACATGACGCCGTCACTTGCAACACGAAACTGCTAAGTTTGTTACTATCATTCTCATTACCGTTGCCAATGTTAGGAGACTCCTTTTGTTATGTATTCCTATTTTCGACCGCATTGTTACTGTACTCAGTCAATCCTAAGACCACAAATGAATATAATGAAGAAATCTACAAATGAATAGTACATTACTGAGCACTTATCAGCATCTCAACTTACGAAAACTAGAGCACACTCCATCATGCTGCTCTAATGAAGATTTGGTAATTAAGCAAAAGATTGGGGTCCTTGCAAAATTGCGACGGCACTTCACACCGAGGCAGCTTTTAACTCTATACAAAGCCCAAGGACAACCATGTTTGGAGTACTTTGGTCATGTTTGGGCTGGTGCTGCAAAATCCCACCTGTTAGCGTCGGATTCGATGGAGAGGCGTGCAATGAGGGTTCTTGGTGACCCTGAACTGGTTAAAACCAATGAACAAAGCCTCGAGCGCAGAATTGCCAGTCTTTCGGTATTCTATAGGGTGTATTTTGGAGACTGTGCGCAGGAATTATACAACTTAATTCGCCCCACCCCTTTCTACCATCATACGAAACGCCGCACCCCGGGCATCCATCCTTACACCGAAATGTCTTAAATCAAAAACAAAAGACAAACATAGTTAATTATTAATTAACTGTGATATGGGATAGGAAAGTATAGGAAGTATCTATACACCTAATGTTCTAATGGTACCTGTTATGTGACTATCTTCTACAATCCATTAGGTATACTTAAACCGTGTCTAAAGATCAAAGGTTGATTAGCATAAGTTATAAATGAGTTGTAATAAGGGACTATTAATAGTAACTAATCGCAACATTCATCGAGACACGCACCTGTTGTCTGATTGATCGGTAAACATTACTGAATTAAAGACCTCATAGTTTCTGAAAATCATTATTAGTTAGGCATACCGCACAAAGGCGCAGAAACAATCAAAACTACGTGTATTGTCAATGCAAGAAAAACGAAAACGGCAGATAAAAATCAAATATAAAGTGATTTGGATTTAGATAAGATACAAATGGAGGTTTTCATAGACCAATACTTCTTTCCTGGCTGGCAACGTATTACTAATACCCCAGTTTGGTGATGATAACGTCCATGGGCGGCGGTGATCACTTGTCATCAAGTGACCTGTCTGTTCGCTTGCCTGCTTTGCCCATAAAATATAACAAATATTTACACTGAATACCCAGTTTTCTTACCCAATAATGGCGGTGATGAAAACTAAAAAAGAGCTTAAAATTGGTTTTATTTAACCATGAAAGAAGTCACTGTGTGACAATTTATAACTGCTAGTCCGAAAATTTTCAGAAAATGATTGGATATATGCAATATAAATTAAGTATTCACTAAATTTTTAACTTCGTGAAATGATTACTATCCATTTATTTTTTTACTGTTATTTGGCTTGCTGGGTTCAACACATCTTTGGCCCACTACTGAGCACGGGCCTCTCCTCTTAGTGAGGAGGCCTAAAGCATACTCCACCACGCTGCTCTAACGCGGATTGGTGGAGGGTTTAGTGGCCAACCCAAGTGTCCGAAATTCTTATGGCGCCAACATGGCTTAACGATTGCTATCTAACGACAACAACCGGGACAGACGCTTTAACGTGCCCTCCGAAGCACGGAAGCGTTCATGAGATTTTTTCCACAAGCGGTCACCCATCCTCCTGCTGACCGCGCCTGCAGTTGCTCAACTTTTTCAACCGGTTACAATTGAAACAAGCCGGCTATGAACACTTCTCTTCTTTACTGTTCCTTTCTTTATATTTATAATTTAACGGTCTCATTATCCTACAAATTTGCGTGGTACCGTTTTCGACGTACTGTGGAGACTGTTTCTCTGCTACCCCTATAAGCTACCACAATCGAGAATTTTCGTAAGAAAAAACATTTGAAAGTAATGTACGGGGATCCCAGACAATCAGATACTCAAAACAATTTTTGTTTTCAGAAGCTTTATACTAAAAATTCAAATAAAAAAAATATATTTTAGTGATAACAATATTTTAAGGCAATAGGCTTCTTCAGTTTAAGGAGAGACCCATGCTCAGTAGTGGGCCATTAATGAGTTGAATCAAATCTAATGGGCATACATTGACATGGCTATGTTTATCTTACATGAAGTTCAATAAGATTATCATAATAATTGGTATGTATATTTTCTAAGCAATGTGAGGAATTCTCATAAAACCTACACATCGAAGGCGTCATCGAAAACCATGTTTGAAACTTAATTACAATTTTAGAATACATTATTGATATTAAACAAAACGCCATTAGACACGCCTTGAGTTACCAGGGGATCATAAATCATAAGAGAGACGTTAGCACATCTTAATCATATATCTTAGGGAGCAATTAAATTTGTGTGCCTCGGGCAACACAGCATATATTATGGTGAAGACGGGTTCTTTCAAGCTTTAGTATCGGATCTTATGGGCCTTTGATTTTCGATTTTAAGGTTTTAAACACATAGTCTACAAAATAAATAAAGAAAAATACAATTAAAAAAAACTATAAGATATTTTGGAAGTACACTTGATCTATCTCCAGTGGTTACTATAATTTGGAATTCTCACTTTATTTGTCAAATATTACTACTACCTAAAACCTTTCAAGAACTTTTCTATCATGCTAATGCAGATCTTTTCTCTATCGAACAAAATATAATCAATAACCCAGGAACCATATTTCCAAGCGACGGTTAAAACGTTTTTATGAAAACGCCTAATTTCTACAAATATTCTTAATATGTCAAAACATGTAGTGTACTTCTAGTTTAGTTTTAGGACGAAAACAAAAGTACATATCAGCCAAAAACGTTTCCCTCTTTCGCTATACACAAGTATCAAACCAAAAACCACAATATTAAAAAGTGTCAAATATTGAATGTAATAGCAAAATCCAATGATACACAACAAACGGAGTGAGCCAGTACACGCTGGTGCTATCGCGTTGTAATTTATCGACGGAGGAAGGCGTAAATCAGCGCGCCGGCGCACGCCCTCGTAAATCCAATAATATTATCCTGCTCCGAGAGGCCGATAATTTCCATGTTACCGACGGCTTGATGGCGTTCATGGGGTGCTTGAGATTGCGGCGATTTATTGCCCCGTGACGGATAGTGCCATGGAATTGATAATGCTATCTGTTAAACCAGTGATGTCTATTAGCACCCTAATTTTATTGGACCTCCATCAATATCTTATGTCTACGTTTCAAGTATTTGTAAGGTCAGATATTTGTTGATTAAGTTATAAAGTTGACTGTAACATAACTCCTTCTTTCTCCTCATTTATTAGTTCACACATTACTCCTTTACATTTTTCTTCTATTACTCTTCCTTATGGGGAATATTGTTCATATCTTTGAAGTCAATTAGTTCCATTTTGATCTCGTTTGCTGCATCAGTTTACTTTACTGTTTCCCTTCTTGCTTTCTCCCTTGCGCTTTTGTAGATATTACAGTAAACAGTTCTACTATTATCTTCTTGATAGGCAACGTGATGGCGTCATCCTAGCCTGTTGTTGATAATGTCCATTGGTGATTACTTACTATAAGGTGATTCGTTTGCCCTCTTTCCTGTTTATACCATAAATAAAGGCTTACACCATAAGATTAATCATCTGACGCATAAACAGACCTTATCCACACCATTCGTGGTACGATTCAGCAATGGGCACTTCACTGGCAATTAATCTCCATAATTTAAGACTAGATTACACCTTTACAATACAATTATCTCTGTGCAAATCTTTGTAAGAGCCAAGAGGCGTACAATCGTTTAGTTTCCGCTCACATGTTTCGTATTAAGAAATCGAACTTCAATACAATGCTATCTTGAATCGAATGAGAAGGTGCCTTTATAAAATTACCGATTTGAATAAAGCATTGACGACAGGCACAACAAACAAAATTATCAACAGTAATAAATAATATGGAATTATTTAAAGTTTAAGACTAAAATAAATTACCTTTGATACATACAAGTTATTTGATAATTTACAATTCTGTCTAGAACTAATTGCTATCATTACTATTTGCTACTGCTAACTTTACCACTATCCTACCACAGTTTCATAAAAACTACAATATTACATACGACAATTTCTTAGCACCCGATTACCATCTAGTAAGTAAATAACAGTAAGAAATAATGTCTTTACTTTTGCAATTTTTTAGACATCACATCAGTTTCCACAAAGATGCAAAAACAGGAAGTCACTTAACTAAGAGAATGACTATTACAGTACAAATGGAAAGAATTTGATATTATATAAGGCTTGTATAAAATCCCTGACATCATAAGTTTTTCAATCAATTCTCCAAGAAGCTCTTTTATATGCTGAATTTAACTGAAAACCGAAAATCCAACATCTCTATACACAACCCCTCGACTCCATCAAGTTATTATTTACGCACGACGCCTGCAGAAACGCCCCAAGATCTCCGCAAGGATGACCTGATAGCCTTATGGAGAATTATTGTCCGCGCTTAAAATATTTGCGAGGGTTTTAACAGGGCGTTGAAATTCAAGAGTTATGAGTGTGCCACACGCGAGACTGTCAGATATTAAAAATTTGTCTTAGTGACCTAGTGCCAAGAGCAGTAAAAAAGGTTATAAAGAACTAGCTTCCTCTCGCGACTTTGCCTGTACGTGTGTATGAAAAGTAGGCTATTTGGTATTCCAAACAATAATCTATCTCTTTGAAAAATTTCATTTAGATCTGTTCTTTGGTTATAGCATGAAAGAGTAACTTATATAGTTTTTCATTCAATAACTTAGAACTTGACTACGAAACCACACGATGGTAAGAGGAGGACGCGGACGTGCCCACAAGATAAGGCTGAAATGCAAACGGTTCACGACTAATATTTTGTCATACCGATATTGTCTTCACCGTAGCAACTGAAAATCCAATTATTATACGTACAACTGTGAAAATTAGAAGTGCACGATAATACCCAGAACCTCCGAACCACTAGGGAGTAAATAGGAATTTACTAAGTTAGTCCACGCAACATAGACAACATCACCACCTGATGGCATGCGGCATGTCAAGCGTTAACTTATACTGGGTAAAAAAAGGCTGTCACTTCTCAACAACTGCTCTAACAAACATAATTCAAAGACAATAATACCGTTAACTAATTCAACACGCAACAGCTGCCAAGTTTTCCAATGATCGACCAGCGGGCAGAATACTAATGAGTATATCCCTGCAAATACAGACACGTCTTGCAATATGCATCTGCAAATTAATCATCAGGTGAGAGGTTCCTCGCATAATAGCTAGCGTTAATGTCAAGAATAAGTGATTGACCGAGTAATGAGAAATTGAGGAAGAAGTAGGGAAGTACAGCTAGGTTTAATCTAGTTAATCATTAAAAAAAAAACCGACTTCAAATGCCTGCAAATAAAACAGAGACATCATTTTCAACGTGATCGTCACTACTTGCCAAATGTCGCTCAAAATTACACGAAACTAAGTAAAAAATGGCCTTCAAATAAAAAAATAATCATTAAAATCAATATACCTAGTGCAACAAAAACCAATAGGTACTATATAAACATTAAAAATGTGAATAAATCAAAAACTACTCGTCAGATGTCAATCGAAGAGTTCTAAAGTATACTTCACGATGCTAATAATTGTAGGAAAATAATGGCCAAAATCAAGTGTGACAAGTTTGTCAACCACCCGGAGACCTCAGACAGCTTGACTTAACAATAAGCTCTCTGCCAAATTTCTTTCAGATCCGTTCAATAGTTTTTCCATGAAAGCGTAACAAACATCAATTCTCACAAACGTTCACATTTATAAAATTAGTAGTAATCTCCTTTAATAGACAGGACGATAACAGTTTCAGTTTTTTTATGATTTAACAGTAACTTTTCATAGAAGGCTAGCCACTCGCTTACTTCGATGTTTTGATGCTAACTTTCAGGTAGACTTCACACAATTTTGAGTTCATAGAGAACTCTCTGGAGTGCAAGTTTCCTCTCGATGTTTTCCTTCAGTAGCATTGGTGAAAGAGACTTACTCGGTACTAACCTACAAAGCCTCGAGCACAGGACCAGGGTAGCGAGCCTCTCGGTTTTCTATAGGGTACATTTTAGAGAATGTGCGCAGGACTTGTTCGAAATTATTCCTCCATCCCCCTTTTTACATCGAAAAAACTGGCGTACGGCCGGTATCCCTCCTTATATTGTGAATATCCCGCTAGTTATAACAACGCGGTTTTTCTCGTTGTTTATTATTCGTACTGCGAAGGATTGGAATAACTTGACTGCGTCGGTGTTCCCGCCCACGAATGATACAGGAGTCTTCAAGAGAAGAGTGAATAGGCATTTACTAAGTTAGTGCACCCAACACCTTAGATATCATGGCCACTTTCCATCAGGTGGGATTGATGACAAGCATTAACTTATTCTAAGTAAAAAAAACCAAAAAAAGTGATAAGAAACTTCTGATACGCATAACTTAGAAAAGCAGAAGTTCGCGCCGCAGGCTCATTCCAGGACTTCCCGAGTACGAGAGACCTAAGTTCATACCACCAGGCTATTTCTGCTTTTATGCGCTGGTACGCTTCATACCAATAAATAGCTATTGATGGTTTGTCGCCAAAGATAATGAAGATATCGCCATATACATATCTTTTCCGTTTGACAGAACTTCCTTCTAAATGAGCAAGGTCATATTCCCCATAAGGCCAAGCTTGAATTGGCAGTACTACAGTTTTTATAAAATGATAAAGAATTCAGGCCGTAATAATGTAGCTTCTGCCATATTTTCTTTAAATAATTGTACAGTTATTTTGTAGGCTTTATTAATTCTTGATACGAAGCCAATTTTCTCATTGCCTCATGTACTGATTTCTTCTATTACAAAATCACATTAGTTTTTGTTTCTTTAGGTACAATATCTGTTAAGTATAGTCCGTTCAGCTGCCATCTGATGTAAAACATGGTAACTAAACATGTAATATTTGAATAAATAAAGATTGTTTTTCTTGGTACTTA
Source organism: Asbolis capucinus (assembly GCA_018249125.1). Lineage (NCBI taxonomy): Eukaryota > Metazoa > Arthropoda > Insecta > Lepidoptera > Hesperiidae > Asbolis > Asbolis capucinus. The sequence goes on along the minus strand of DWJZ01001219.1, from coordinate 1,839 downwards.
GTTTTTACAGTATTAGCTTAGTGGTTTGAACATTGGTCTCTCGAACAGTAGATCCTGAATTGTTCAGGTCAAGTTGTATCACTTGCTACGATAAAGGAAAACATTGTGAGGAAACCTGAACTTCTGAGACATTTACAAATTTCTCAAAGGTGTGTGAAGTCCAACAATCCGCACTTGGTCAGCGCGGTGGCCTGTACCAGTTACACTGTTAGTGAACAACTGAGCCCAGTAGTGGGACAGTAAGGAGTTGCAATGATGACTTGGTTGTTGCGAAGCGAAGCGAGGGTAGTTATTGATATAGGAGAGTATAGATAACTAATAATAAAACTGTAATGGAATCAATTCTGTCATTAATTATTTTTTTTAATTTTGAAAAATGCTTTATTGTCGATATACAAGGCAAAATATTTTTTTTGGATTTATTATCTGTCTGTTCGAGCTTCACGCAACCACTAGACAATTTAGACGAAACTCTTCGTAGTCGTAGTTTAACACCCGAGAATGGTTATAGGATATGCTTTACCCATTAATTGGCCTTAGTTCCCACAGGATTACATGTAAGAATTAGTATGACAAGTCTAAAACCAATAATATTAATAATAAATAATATCTTTGGGCAACTCACACACGGCCATCTGATCCCAAACTAAGCGTAAGCTTGTGAAATGGCGATCAGATAACTGATAAACATACATATATACTTTTAAATACATACTTAAATAGATGTTTCTATTACACACCCAGACACAAAATAAACAGTCCTGCTCATCACAGAAAAGTTTGACCTGGGTGGAAATCGACGACCTCCCACGACCTCCGGTTTAGTACTCCGGTGTAGACCTGTAGTAGTCCGGTATAAACCTCCGGTGTAGTAGTCAGGTTCACTAACCACTGGACCACGCCTGTCAAATATAGCGTACAAAATATACGTACACCAAAGAAAACCAAATAAACAATTTAACAATTAATTAACTACTTGTAAAGAAGGTATGTGTGTAGTCTTTAGAAGAAAATTAAATATACTAAGTTAGTGCGGCCAAAATCTTAGACATCATAGCAACTTACTATCAGGTGGTATCGATACATTAACTTATTCTACGTAAGAAACAAAATAGCGTTAATAATAATTCCAGACAATTCCTCCATAACAGTGACGTAGCCGAATCAACGGCCGGTCCATTAAGTTGATGAAGAAAGTATTTTATTGGGCATTGCGTACCGCACCGCTTAATTACTGCCGAGCGGTATTACTTAGGGTGGATTGAAAATACTAAATATTATGCTTAGAAAAAATATTAATACGCTGTTTAAGGTACTATAATTAGCTTTAAGCTTAGCTGAAGGCGTAAAGCTTCTTCCACCACGCTGCTCCAGTTTTTTTCTTTACTTTCTATAATTTTTTTTGATCTCTATCCCGCCTAATAAACAGTAATTTAGTAATAGCCTATTCACTCTTGACTTGAACACACATTGTAATCAAAAGGAAAAACTGACGCTGGCAACTTATTATTAGTTTTATGTTGCTAGAATATAAAACAAGGTTTATGAAAATATTTAAAAATACAAGCTTTAATTAGAGCCTTAACACGAAAAAATATAAAATTTCATAACTTGTAGCCGTTGAGGAGTTCCCTTGACTGGAGACAATCCTGAACGTAGAATCAGGTCATGCTTATCATAAAAATGAATTGTCATCGGAACTAAAGCAGTATGAAAAATTTCAAATAAGTAATGTGAGAGGAAGTAGGTCTAATTAAACTTGCAAGATTTGACCCGTAACAAACAAATATACTAACATACTAATATAAAAACATACACTGCAAGTTAAATAAAAGCTTG
>DWJZ01001218.1:0-24680 GCA_018249125.1 Asbolis capucinus | reverse complement strand
AGAGCAATATTCCATGTGGGGCCGCACTTGTGCTTTATGAACCACTAGCAAGTGCTTCGCACTCAAGTACTGCTTTGCCCGGTTTGGACGCCAAGCTTTTAGGAACCCAGAATCCCTACACTATTACTGATAACCTATTTAATTGAAGGGTAATACCGATTTTAACTTAAAGTTGAGTATAATTTTAAGTTAAGATTCCCCAAAAAGTTCCATATATAATCACATCTGACGTAAGTGAAACAGGCTCTTAATAATTATAATTCAGCCAACAGAATACATTGAGAACCACTTGTTTGAAAATATAATGCTACTGTTGCATTAATTACGCGACATAAGAATATAACAAATTTTAGTTGAGCACAAGTTGAGCAAAATACAAACATATTTTTTTTTGTAATTTACAATGATATATTACGTGTATGTTTGGTGCCAGCAGAATTTATTTTAACTTGTTAAAATCTAATTGGTACAGTAATTACGTGTGCTACTACGCGTGTAATATTCTGATAAGTTACCTCATTTAGAAATATCCCTATCAACACGATGTTATCGAGAAATGATGAGCTTTTCTCTCGAGGGAATCCAAGTAATTTGATGGAATGAAACTAATAATGAGAATATAAATGGCGTGTGAAATTGGATAGGGATCAAGAGATTCCATCAATTATAAAAACAAGTCCAAAATATTCGTTGACACTTGTTGCTCAGTATTGGTCCCTATCTACGATTCGTTCTGAGTCTCAGCTCTTACCTATGTTTACGGGGAATCACACATTTTCGTAATTGCTTTCGCATATTTTCAATTTCACATAATTTAAAAAAATATCATTTCAATAGCGTGTACAATATACGCACTCAAATATGTAATGTATATTTTGGGATATTTAATCGTCTATTTCCATATATAAATATGTTTGTTTGGTTGTTTGTGAATTATTTCGTTTGTCCTTTATAGACTGGAATGGTAAGAGATAGGCAGTGATGTCTTTGGCAACTTTGTTCAGAATTATTTGAAAATAGTTTTGGTACTAAAATTATAAGATCGGACACGTAACTGATGAATTGACGCGCGCCGGGTACGGCTATTAGAAAATACCTCTGGCAGGTATTGCACTGATGGCATTCATTCTATCCGACAAAAGAATCATCAGTTTACGGTAATTGATCTTGTAATAGATCTTACAAGCCTTCTCAATATTTCTCTCTGTATAACGTACCAGCAGCCCTCAAGTCAGATGCTTAGCAACTACTCAATGACAGAAAATAACGCAAGTTATTATTTCTTTACGTAGGTATGCAGAGATCACAGCATCAAGTAGAAAGAAAGTATGAGATAAAGTAATACATTTTCGCCAAGAATCCTCGCAAATGCGTTGCATCACGTGGGCGGCAAGTCGGATCGATTGGGGTGGGGAGCAGCGGAGTGGTGCCGAGCGCGTGCGCGAACTGGATCCTTCAATATCGACCGCTAACTTTCAGCTCAAGTCTTTTGGGGCAGGTTAGGCCTACTGCTCTGGGGTCAAGGTCACGCACCTTCCCGAACAAGTTATCACCACTTTTATACAGGCAATTACATATTGCCTTCAGTCTTAAATAGTATTTATGAATCATCAATCGTGTTAATAAACACTATTTCCTCAAGTCTTGACTAAGGTTTGACCACTATCGATCATTAGTAATACTAATATCAATAAGGGTCCGTGGCCCAGTTAAACAAATCACGTTACAAGGCACATGCAAAGCCCGCTTAAAATTGAATGTTTACAGTTGTACCGCGGCCTCGCTACGCTTCGTCGTTCGGGAAACACAATCTACGTTAACCAAAGTGTGTAGCATCAAGATTGAGGAGTTCGAAGCCGCCGAGCTTTAAACACCTCAGATTAACTGAACAAAAATGGATAGGTAATGTCAAATCGGTATATCTACATGTTACAGCTAGCTTTGTATTAGCTAAGCGATATTGCATATTCTAAAAATTATTAATATGTATGTACAATACCGTGTAAATAAAACTGATTCTCACAGGTATTCAGTTTCAGCACAGTTAATTCCTTTACTATCCATCCATCCATCCATCAACCTTTCAACGTTCACTGTTGGACATAGGCCTCCCCCAGTTTACGCCACTCTGACGCTGTCTTCTTTAGGTCATCAGTCCACCTTTACTAATTTCGTAATACTTGAAGGTAATTAATCCATTGCCAATGTACGAACATCAATACAGTTGCTAAAAGAAAGGGTTACAATAATTCTTCCACTAAGATCCCAATTAGACCCCCTACGACTTGCACGAGTACTGTTGGGATGGAGCTATGAAGCGCAGAACATGGCATTCACCAAGGGGTGGGATTGGACGCAAAAGCGTTGTCTGTTGTTCAGCAAAGAGCAGCACGTAAGCAAGCAAGGTTACCTTGCACTCTCACTGAAGCCCTATTTTCTCCAAGGAATACGTATGTGTGAATATGAAAGTGCTCATGCAATGGGCATAAAAATGTTACACCTTTTTCAATATATTCTAAGAATCTGGAATAGGTAGGTGTAAATTCATTCATTTGTTGAAATACAATATTGTTGATTGTTGTGTACTTTATATTTCAAAAAATTGTTCCAAAAATATAATTTTCAAAAGAATCCATCTATGAACAAGTTAATTTCAAATCATAGTTGATGTGTTATTAGAAATTATCGTTTGTATATCAATTACATAGCAACAAAATGTAAACATGAATATGCCCGAGCTAGGTGCGCGGAAGGAGTGCGCGGTAGGTTTCCTGAGCTCGCAATTGATCGCACCCTCGGCTTGGCTGCTCAGTCGGCGGCGTGCGGAGCCGGCGTCGCCATGGTGACCGCCGACCACCGCTGCCGTCGCAGCGTCGCCAATATACCACTTACAGATCATCATTTATTTAAACATATATTGTACAATATTATCCTAATTATGCCTTGTTTGTATACGTTCAATTTATTTGTATTGTGTTACTCCTACTTATTATGTTAGCTACCTCGCCCAGTTTAATAAATCAAAAGAATACCCCATTTTAAAATAATTTAAATCTGCAGCCCTATGAGCAATGAGCCCTATGATGTTCAAAGAGCGAGCAGGCAACAAATGATCAGCAACAGAAGCAATGACCACACCATCGTTACGAGCCAAGAGACATTGTATTACACACGTGACCGCTCGCATAACACTCGCTGATTGATACTAACAACTTTTTTTACAGTGCCAGAATGTTGACAACCCTGAATTCATTTGTTCAGACAAGAGAAACCTTAGAATCGAGTATAGGCAATATTTGATATATTGTTTAACGATATTGGTAGGCAAATAAATCATTATGAAAAAAATACATATATTTTATTTTTATTAATGTTGAAGGAGAGCGCTCCCAATAACGTAACGAAGATACTTGTGGGTTCATAGAATTAACGAAGTAGAAATCAATACCTACATGTTAATAATATGTTTATTAATATGATAGCTCACAAAAAACAATTATATAAAAATATTCGTCCAAAAGATATATTCTGTATATTTTCTTAAACTTCTACAACTTATAATAAAAACATGGAAGTGCTAAAATTATAACTCGATATATTTTTTAATATAATTCAAATACATAACACGATTAGGAATTTTCGTTGTTAAATCTAATAAATCGGTATATCTACAAAATAACAACCAGCAAGCTTTGCTGTCAGTAACGTCATCTATTTATTTATAAACCTGGGAAACATTCGCAACTCACGCCCAGTCCGCACTTAGAGTCCCCCTGGTATTACGTTAATAATTTAGTTTGTATATTTAACACATTTTTTTCATAATAAATAGAATTACTGTGTAACTTGTTTCATGTTGACAAACTGAATGAGACTACTCTGACTTTCAGTGTTAAACAAAATGTTATTACTTTCTTTTACCGACTTCAAAAAAGGAGGAGGTATTTTGTTGTATTTTTTTATATATGTTCCCTTAGAACTTTTTACGGAGTAGACCGATTTTGATTTTCCTAATTACTGCATACATTTTGACTGGGTGAATCGATTTTGATATTTTTTTTTATCTCAAAGATAATACTTGTCCCGTAGTTTTTTAAGGGACATCTGACGAGTGGTTTTTGAGTTATTACTTTTTTGTTTTTCTTAATATTGGGTTGACGATTTTAATGATACTTTTTTTATTGGAAAGCTAGTACTTGCCGCATACCGCCATGTCATTTTGAGCGACATCTGACGGGGCAGTTTAAGAGATACCTTTAGTAATGCGTTGGCTGCGACACCGTTGACAATCAGAACTTTCTTATGTGTTGACCGATTTTGATAATTCTTGTTTTGATCGAATGCTGGTGCTGGTCATGTGGTCCAATTATATTTTTAGCGACATCTGACGAGCAATTTTGGAGTTATTATTATTTTTTATATTTTTCTTTACCTCATAACTTTTTAATGGTTGCACCCATTTTAATGATTCTTTTTTATTCTAAAGATAATACTTGTACCGTATGTACCATGTAAGTTTAAGCGACATCTGACGAGTGTTTTTTGAATTATTATCATTTATCTTGTTTTCCTTAATATTCGTTATTAACTTTATAATTCTGTTCTTGTTCAAAAGTTTGTCGGATAATTGCATTTAATTTTTAGCGACATCTGACGATACTTTTTGAGTTACCTTTGATAATGCGTGTTTAACTGGTAGTGACTACGTTGACAACGATACTTTCATTCTATTAGTTGTCGGATGTATTTGAAGTCAGTTTTTTAATGATAAAAATGAATATTTAGAATTTAATATCAAGTCGACCCTTAAAGCTCCATTCAACATCCCAGCACTGTAAATCTGATACTTTTTGTATTTTTACCTTAAATTCTACAAGTAACTTGAAAAGTCAGTAACATCCATTGTTGTTATGGCATGTCCATCCGAATCACTTTCAAGTCTGATAATATTGCGTATGACAAAGTGTATCCATATGGATTTCATAACAATCTCGCTTTTATCACATCAGTACACTATATATAGAAGTATGTTGTTTCAGCATTTTCACTGTAAATTTAAATAATAATAAAAGTATTAATATATAACATTATTTTTGAACTTTTAAACTAACGAAAAAAGTTACGTCGTTTTGAATTTCGAGAAAGTTCCTTTGGAATCATCGTAGCTCAGATTTAAATTTTTCAAGATATACTATTTTATAAATGTGAAAGTTCGTGAAAATATTTAGAAGTTCGGATATTTCGATATTTGGATACTGATATTTTCTTTACGTGGTGAACGTTGAACGAGTAACGACAAAACTTGGCACACGGATAGACCACATCCAGGAAAGGAACACAGGAAAGATTTTATCCCGTTTGTAGATTTCCCTGGGATGATTTGGACGTTTATGTTTGGGTTTCTTTACACGGTTTATGATGAAACTTGGCACAGAGAGAGACCACATCCAGGAAATGAACATAGTATAGATTTCATCCCGGTTGTAGGTTCCCCTAGGATGATGTGCACGTTGGTATGTTTAACGGATTACAATAAAACGTGGCGTAGAGATAGATTAAATTAATATGCAAAGTGGCAAGTGAGATATAACTCATCATAAGCGACTGCCGTCCTGTCCACGTCTACCAGCCGTCATCGAATGGTCCTTGCTGAAATGCCAACATTGAAATCTGGTCTATCCTAAACGGTACATTAGTATCGCTCTTTTAAAAATAATGAACGTCCTTCTTGCAAACTTCCCCACAACTTCATTGATTTAACCATTGTGGTGACGTCACGAAAAGTCTCTTCATCCTACTTTATGGTACTTGTCTAGAATGTTGGAGAAACAATTCAAAGTAAAGATGCAGTAACTGAGTATGGTGTGTGCCACATCCACTACAGCTGTCGACGACAAGCGCACTGGATACTGTATGTTACTAATCAAACTGAACTCAAATGTAATATAAATTAAAAACAACTTGTCTCAAGTTTTCTCACATGTGTCGCTAATTAGTTGTCCACTGGTAAACAATCTAAATCAATAGTCGTTTATTTATTTGAATGTATATCCTATACACATAATTAGAGCATTAATGTGTGTTAACGTGTCAAGATTAACTTAAGTATTGTAGCTCTATGAATATAAAAGTCAAGTCAAGAACATTATCTTTCAGTACTAAACTCCCTTAGTAGTTAACCACCGGTGCATTTGTCACATACTGTATTTTTCCATGATTTCGTCTAACATAGAAGATGTTATGATAGATAAGTTTCCGTTTCAGTCGAAACAAGTTCGATAGAATTTCGAAAATAAAACGTGTTGCAGTTGGACTCTAATTCAATTGTTACCCGCATCCATGGCCTCCTAACACTCGTCTTACACCGAAAGGTTCTCTAGAAGAGATCACTACAATGCTACTACACTAGTTACGATGGTGGTTGGTAATGGTAATATGTATTCCTATAACTTAATGCACAACAAATATTTTTATACTGTACAAAGTCTTGCCAACGACTACAAAACTCGCGAGCAACTAATTTTTACTTCCTATTTCAACATCTTGAAGCATGATTACGTAATAAAAATTAGCCTACGTCCTTCTTTAAGATATAGGCTAACGTTGTTCCAGTTTTCACAAAATCATTATCATGGTTTAGACCTGACAGCGTTACATGCAGACAGAGTTACTTTCGCATTTACAATATATGTAAAGATTTTGAACTCGAAGTAGCTTCTTAGAATTTTCGTTATATCTCATGAAACGAGTAGATAAATTTATTTAGCTGCGAATCATCCAAGCATCAAGAAGACACGATAGTCATAAAAACGTTAAAGTTAACTTTAATAGATATTCAATTTATCTGTCTCTCGCAGCAGCATTGACTAATGTGAATCATCAATTGAAGGTTGCATCTTGCAGCCCTCGCAGTCACAGTCGTCGCCCCTGCTCATGAACGCTGCTAAATAACTGATTATCTCAACAGTACCTAAGAACGATGACAGTTTTTCCTAACAGACAGATGCTAAAATGGACAAAATGTTTTTAGGTTTTCCAGTGATCATGTGATGATGAGGCTGACAGACAATTAAAAACATATATTTTAAATTTTAAACACGACTCATCGTGGACTGTGCACATTACGAAATTTCGGCGCGAAAAAAAATATTGTGAGAACCCGTGACATAACATAATATATTTTCGAATTTCAATTCGTTACTTAAACACCGGACGCCCAATAGAAAATTCGATAATACCGTTTTATAACATAGATAATAACAAATACTTAACTGTGCAAAGACATATCGTCAACGATGTCTCGCAGACGATCCTTTCGATGGGAGGATAAAATGTACACAAATATAGACGGACCAAGTCAGGTATGTAATTTGCAATTACAGTCCAATCTGTAATTCCAAACTACCTTATTCAGACTACCCTCTCATCAAAATTTTCAAATCAATCTCGATGTACTGACCAAGTCCCGCCAAAATAGTGCATCATAATGTATTTTTTTTTATAAAAATAGCATAGCTGCTTATAAGACATGCTGAAAATACTTGGTCCCATTTCTTATTAAGTAATAAAATATATAATATTTTAATGATTGTCATACGTAGTTTAAGTACATAGCCCAGTTATTAAAATTAAAGATATTTCAATTACAGCGTCATAGACGGCCTCTTCGGTATTTTGCACATTACTGTTATGTTCCCCCCTCTCATTTCGCAATTATTATTGTTGAGGTAACATACCTATCAAACATCGCAGTTTCACAAAATTAGAGTCCTTATCATAGAAGCCTTTCTTTTGTTAATTTAAAAGGAGTGCAAGAGATTCAACTGTAAGATAAATCAAGCAGCTTACGCTTCATACAGTCACACACGTCGGTATTGTTAGCTGGCCTTGGTAAACGTTGGCCAAATATGAGCGAAAATATACATCTATTTAATTGTAACGGCGCATTACACGTACACTGAATATAAAATGCAACCGCAGCTTTCACTTGCCATTTTTTATCAATCTCATTATGATTGACGTGATGACGGTGAATCTACTCCGTTGTTTATCACGTGTTAACAGACGTGGATCAAGCGCGCGTTCTATCAACTTCGATATTCATGTTGTAAGCTAAGTAGGTATATGCTACATGAAACACTACCATACAGGGAATATATTTGAAAATTGTAATGAGTTAGACTTGTAGGAGTGTACCTCAGATCATTTCATGTAGATATCACAGCAATCCTCTACAACTATTACCACCTGGGTGAGATGGACTGATCACTAGGGCCCTACGAGTGAAGTTTTTTATCCAGCGCGGAGGGTCCGTTGCAAGTAGCACAGTAACATACAAGTCAAAGCGGAATTATAAATGTCAAGTAGCACTTTAGTTGCAATTTGCAATCTAGAGGTAATCATCGATTTTTTACTTGACTTTCAAGTCTTGTTCTCTTATAAAACGATGTGTCCAAAACTGTATATATTGAGTTTTCTAACAGTAAAACTAATAACGCAGTTTCTTCTTGATATACATTCTGCCAATAATTCCAATACGTCTGATTGTTCAGTGACTCGAGTAAGTTGTTAAATCATATAATGGTAAAACTTACTCCCAAAAAGCTGTAGAATCAATTTTCTGTATCAATCAATGTAAACGGTAAAAGTGTATCAATTATCTAAACAAGATTTTCTTACGTCTGCTGTTGAGAAAGATAAGCTAATTCTTACTTTTAGTTATCAAGCATCGACTTAAAAAAATTATATAAGAAGGTAAAACAATAAAACAGTGTTCATTTACATTTTATTTTTACCCGAAAATAGTTTTCACATCACTAAGCTCTCAATCCTGTGTTGTTTCCCTTTCTGAAACTCGAGCGCTATTTTGGGTTTAACAAAAATCCCCAAAAAGACTAAGCATACTCAACTATGTGGAAACTAAATAATTGTCCCTGCTTTAGAAATATTCTTGATAATATTATAAGAGTACCAAATAATGTACTACTACTTTAGAGCATCAACGTGAAGTGTCATTAAAGGCTATGTTGAATTATTTTGTACACCTGTACTACGGCAACTAGGTGAGCAATTCAGGCTGATGTATAGTGAATTGAAAGCGGATCAGAGTGCAGCTAAAAAGCTTTTGTTTCAAACTACACTACCATAAAATAATAATGTACAAAATCACAGATATGACATATAGGAATATAGAAAAACATTATGGCGGTATAGAACAGTAATAAAAGTATAAAGTAATGAAAACAGATACTCGATTTTGTTCACTGCAGTCACGAATCTGTCCCAAAAACACTTTTGGATTTGCAAACAAGTTTAACCCTTATGATACAAAAGTTCACATATATTTTTCGAATACAATTAAATTATCGTCAGCACGTTTATACAAGCGCACAGGATATTGTGTCCAGTTCATAAATTTCTGCAGCGATAGATTTTATTAAGTGATGTTATTGAAAGAAGATTCGTGACGTGCAGTTTGATAGCGAACAACCTGAAATACATACAATGATAACATTATTTTGATTAGAGAATGCACTCACCTTGCATTTTCGATTGCCAAAACTTGCATAAATGGTTCATTGAAGTAGGTGGCGCTAGTTAGCGCCGATTTCTGATGCTCCGTGGCTATATCCAATATGTTTTAATAGCTATCAACAATATCCACCTGAAACAAACAAAGTACGTTTTTTACTTTGATGTTTTTTATATAATATACGTATGTATGCGCTTAAATTGTTTATATTAATTAAAACAAGCAGACAAAATATATGTATAATATTATAAATCTGTAGGTATTGAGGTATCTATTGTATAAACTAGCTTTACCTATTGAAAAGAAACTAAAACCTGTTATCTATACTAATAATAAAACTGTGAAGGGGTCAATACATTAAGTTAATTTGTGAAAATATTGGCGCAGGGGGTTTTGTTATCGATATAGAGAACAAAACATTTTTGGAATTATTGTCTGTCTGTCTGTTCGAGCTTCACGCAAAAACCACTGAACAAATTTAGATGAAACTTGGCATAGTGGTATAGTCGTAGTTTAAATCCCGAGAATGGTTATAGGGTATGTTTTATCTCAGGAAATGGCTTAGTTCTCACAGGATAACAGGTTGAAATTAGTGTGGCAACTCCGAAATCAATGAACCAATTTTGATGAAATTAAGCATGTTTGTGGCTTATGTAAGGACAGTAAGCAAACTGCTTTGTTTCCTTGGGGTAATAGGCTAAAATGAATACGGCAACTCTGAAACCACTCGACAACTCTTCTTCCTAGGCGAAGCGAGCGCAATTTCTAGTTGTATATATACATATATGAACATAGAATTTCGGTTTATAACTGAACCCCTGGCCAATCTTGAACGTAATATCTTCATCAAAATTTCACTAACAATAGCATCACATGCTCAATAGAAAGAATGTATTAGAGTTCTGTATTAAGCAGGTGTCAACCGCACCCTATTTCTGTAACATTGCTATCTGTCGACCTTCCACTGGACTTCTATCACAGCTAACACTAGAGGTAGATACAGGACATCTTCACTGACTTTATTGGTGACCTACGGACCCTTACATGCTTATTTTCATTTTATTTTTTACCAACTTCTAAAATGGAGGTTACTGTATATAAACTACATATGTATGTGATTATTGTACTGGTTATTAATTAACAAATAATCAAATATCAATCTTGTACGTGGTGACTGTCGTCCACTGGCAAAAGTAATGCTAAAGATCTATTTTACGCTAATCAACTGGCAATAGAGTAGCTTTATACTAAGACGTATAATATAATTGGAACTGCAAAATAATCATATACAAATTATGATCATATTTTTTTATTATTTTACACTTTAATTTGGGGTCCTCTCAGTTTTTATAGTGAGCAAGTATCTAATAAACATAAAATTTACTTGACAAGTGATATACTTAATTTTCAAAACAGTTAACAAAACTAATTTTCTGATATACTATCGAATTTTATGAAAACGTCAAAATTTATTTCAATCTGGGATAAGGTAACTCGTTTTAATCCATAATGTGGTACGAATCAAAAATAGAAGAAGAAGAAGAAGAATAGAAATTTTACAAAGAGCCAATTAGTATTAAGTTTACAACAATTTTTTGACAACATCAAATACCTAATGTATTTCTTTGTTTTTTAGTATCTAGCGAAATAAAAGCAAAACATGCAGTCTATAAATATTTATAATAAGCTCCCATATGAACTGTGTTTTACTTTGAACTAAGATCCGCCCGCGGCTTCGCTCGCGTCTTAATCATAATAACATCAATCGGATCTATTCCTATAAATATTCCTTCCTATATACCAAAATGTGCATTGTAAAATAGTACCCAATTTTATTGCATTAATGATTCAAATTTTGGTCATACTGGCATCCAGATAAAAGACTTTTATTTAGAACTACTTAGGACAAACATTCCTACGGTACATCATCTTTGTGTAACTCTAATGGTCTAGGCAGTGTGCGCCAAGATAGCTCTTTCTAGATAGAGGGAAGATTTTTTCAGACTTAATGAACATGTATTATTATATTATGACCAAAATAACATAAAATCATTATAAATTGTAGCATATATTTTATGCTAATGTATAACCTATATTACTGGAAAGTAGATCCAAATCCGTCAAGTAGATTTTCGTGAAAGAATAACAAACATCCATCCATACTTACAAACTTTTGTGTTTATAATATTAGTAAGATTTAAGGAACACGTTTGTACTATACTCATGTATAGTATATATAGACAATTTTATTGTTTCTTTTACTATTTACATTTATAATGAAGTTTTGATGTTATAAAAGTTTATTTCATTAATTTTATATACCAAGCTATATTATATTCAACTATATTTCTTAGGGAGACTACTAATGCATAGGTAAAGAAAATAAATGTTTTAATCCTATTGGTAATGTATTAAAATTAGAGGTAATTTCAGATGAATAGAAACAACATAAGCAGGAATGGTTCTACAAGTGTTTCTGAACTTTTTAAATTTATTTAATATTTTAATGTAGTACTATCATTTAATTTATTTAATTTCAATTGATCTTACATACATTATATTGGATTTAAATAGTTCATTCAATTTCAATTAATTTTCCCCATGTCATGGGCTAGAAGAAAACAGCATGTATGTATGTTATAAGCAGGCAAATGAACAGACAGATCTTCTGATGTAAGTGATCACTGCTGCCCGTGATCATTAACACCACCAAAGGGCCCCCTTACTAATGTGTACTGCCAGGAAAGAGGTAGTAGAACCGCACAGGCAAGGAAAGGGAAGAAACAAGGGAAACGGTCAATCGCCTAAGCTGTTACTGTTCCCAGACACTCAAGCACCACTTTAGGACTGATGACATGGGAAGAATTACTAAAGAACAAGGGGAAAAGCATACTGACTCTAAAACAGCCAGTTAGAATGGGACTATTCTGATGGCTGATTTATGAGTGGCTACCTTCTGCAACTTCCTGTTCTATCAGTGGGGGATTGGGGTTTATATCCTAGGCTGTCCCAATATGGCAAAATCAGACTATAAACCTGTGCAAAATATAGCATGAATCATAATTTAATTACCTACTGGAAATTGCTCTCACTTTGCTTCGAAAGAAGATTGGACGAAAACTATCCAATAATCCTTCTCATCATATAAGATATTGTGTCTAATTATGCATAATTGTGTCTAAACCTATTATTCCACAGTAACTTGTACTATTCAAACTAGGAATGGCTACAAACGTATTAAGTAATATTGTAATATTCTAGCAAAGCCGATGACTTGTAGATAGGCATAGTCTGCCTAGACTTTAGGCAATACCGCAGAATTGGTTATAGATTTTAAATCCATAGCCATTTTTAAGGTATCTTAATAAGGATGTATAAATATTGTGTATGTAATGTTCTGACTTTCATTAAGTGGCTTGATGTTCCTATGATGAAATAAAATATTCTGACTTTGACTAACAAAGCAGTTTTCTGGAGTAAATAGTATCCTTTATCTGTTGTCCTCACATATGCTCCAAACATACTAAATCTCATCTAAAGTGGCCCATTGCTTTCAGAGTTACCGTATAAATTTTAACCTGTTAATCTACAGGAAGAATGCCATTTTCTGGGAGGAAACTATTCCTTAACCATTCTCGGGTTTTAAACTTTGATTATCCCAAGTTTCATTTAAATCCGTCCAGTAGTTTTTGCATGAAGCTTGAACAGACCGACAGACGGACAATAAATCCAAGATTGTTTTAGTCTCTATATTGATAACCAAGCCTTCCTGCATCAAAATCTTCATAAAATATGTCAGAATTGACTATTACAGTTTTATTATTGGTATGCATTTGATCACTAGAAAAATATTTAATCTTAATGACATAGAACAACTCTCTGGATATTGCAGTCCATAGGGGCCGGTGACTACTTATGATCAGATGGGCCGTAAGCCTGTTTGTCTGTATCTGTTTTCAAAAAAAACCACTTAACTAAATTTTATTTAATTGATTTATGTAAGGTTATTTTCTATGGTATGGAAAAAAATATTTAAGCAGTTTTGTTATTGCTTGACTGAGACATTGAGACTACCTAATATAAAAAAAAAATCATTGATTTTAATAGGTTCTCAGCGGTTTAGTCTAAAGAATTAGAATAAATCAGGATATTTTTTTAAATGTTATTTGGCTTTAAGTCTGATATAAAGAACTAGAAACTGCCCTCCCTTGGAAGAACCAGTTATCATAGAACAGTACTACAGTTACACATATGTTATTGAGAGAAGATGTAACCCAAGTATTGGGACAGTTATAGACATACACCATATTTAAAGGTTATATGTAATAAAAATTAACCTATTCTGCAATTTACTTCTGCAATTACGTGAATAAGCCTCTGTGAGCCTAAGAGAGATATTCGGGCATTATTTATTTGTGTTTTGAGTTAAACTGAATAGTCACTGCGTTATATACCTGGTGGATTTATACTTGGTGCAAA
Organism: Asbolis capucinus; assembly: GCA_018249125.1. Taxonomy (NCBI): domain Eukaryota; kingdom Metazoa; phylum Arthropoda; class Insecta; order Lepidoptera; family Hesperiidae; genus Asbolis; species Asbolis capucinus. Next base: position 10,669 of record DWJZ01001218.1, on the reverse strand, counting down.
TTCATTCTGTATTTTTTTTCATACTAACTTGTTAATTTTGTATAGAAGTTCCAAATTGATTTCACATGGTGGAAAGCTTTGCTTGGCAGCCAATGAACTGTAAAATGTTAATTAAACTCAATATGTACCTATATTGTTTTACATTTTGTATCATAACTCTATGTATAACAGAACCGCCATTACCTCTTGAATATTTTCAAATCTGTATCAATTTCCTGATCTTTACTTATATTGTTAAGAGGAAAGATTTTATTATTTGTTTGAGAAGAACAGATCCCAAAACTACTGGGCCAATTTGATAAACTCTTCTACCATTAGAATCCTACTTATGAACATAGACTATAAAATATTTTCAAAAACATTAAGGATCCGTATGAAAACTTCAATAATGTAATCCAAAGTGTGACAACAATACAGTAAAAATATAACTACAGATTTATAAAGAACATCAATATCTATAAATAAGTTGGTGAGACCATATGTCTAGCTATTACGGTTATGTCACAATAACAATTTTTTCATGTTAAAAAATTAGTTACAACACATCAGTACAGACTAGGCTCCATTAATGCCTACCCAAGTACTAATTCTACAATAATATTATAAAGCCTAGTTCTCTTTGGCGAATGTATACAATTGTATCTTAGGAACAGCATTGGATATGTAATATTGTCCTGAAGCGAAGGAAGGGTAATTTCTAGATTCTTATATTCCAAATAACACCTCCATTGCATATCAAATTAACACAACTGCAATATTGATTAAATTTTTATAAATATCCTCAATATTACAATTTGTATATATCACTCATATTTCATTCATACAAATAAAACATGCTTGAGGTATCTTTATATGCTTTCATATACAATGCTGTTCAACAATAAAAAAAGTTATTATTGATCACTTTTCCCACTAATCTATGTTCAAACAATTTTCCGGCAATTAATAAGTACTTACATTTAATAAGATTCCTATAAGATTTGTCACACGTAGTGTTAATGTAGGCACAGTAATACAAAAAAAAATTAAGCCATATCTTCATTTTAGTTTGTAAAACGCACTTGAGTTTTTGTTTTGAACACATAAGTGGCAAGTTTTATTACTGATTAAGGTTGAGAAATAAGAGTTGTGAAGTTACTGATTTCTACAAACAGGGCACATTTTCTGAAAACTTAGCTTGTTAGACGATCTTAATTATATTTATGATCACTGCATTAATGAAATATGGATAAAATTGTTTCTATTTACTAATAATTTGTCCTTCAAGGAATGATTTAATAACAGATAGTGGTCAAAACTATTACAATGACGTCATTACATTGACAGTCAATAAACCACAGTAAACAAAACTATCGGCGAATCTGTGGTGTGTTTCAACAACGCTATGAAACTAATAGTACGAAGTTTTTACATGGTTCTCACAAAAACACAGAGCCTCATGTTTCGACACAAAGATAAATTCTTCAAGGGTACCTATCAGGGCTAACTGCGATCCGATCAGAGGTTGACAGCAAAACTAAATAACATGGCGGCATCTTGTCGCAGCCGGTCAAAAAGAGCGTACAATAGTTAAAAACATTGGACACTTACATTAACTATTCACTCCAAGCAATCCTTTCTTCGTAAAAATCACTTTAACTCACTTATGCAGAAATATAAATAAGTTCATATCAGACACTAGAGACAAAATGACGTAACATTCTCAACCTTCACGGTCGCACAGTACAAACGGCAGGTAGAAGAAATAGATATACTTTATTTGGTAAATATTGGACGCCAAATTGGCACAAACCTTGCTCAACACATTTATTTTATAAGATATTTTTAATTCCGAATGTAACCCATCGAACTTAGAATAAACATAAACTAACGCGTTTTTATTATTCTGGCACAGAACAGAACAAACGTGACACGCAGTCAAGCAACCTCGTTCACAATTTTTAATTTTTTCAACCCGCGGCGTGTTATCTTCATAATTTCATTCGGATACTCGGACAGACTTGTACCAACGAAACCTCCGAACTCGGCGTATATTAATAAACAGCATGTCAAATTATCGTCTTAAGAAGATCTCCTTTATAAGTTATTATTAATTAAGTATTGAAAATGTATTAATGATTTATGTTTTTTTTTTAATTTTATTTCTTGGAATTAAAAATATTTGTGAAACTCGCCAAACAAACAATAGAATAGCATGTTATCTGTGTCATGCTAATCGACTGTGTGATGACAGACTATATAAACTATAATCAGCGCGAAAATTCAAATTTTGTAATTGTACGGCCACCTGTACGAGATTCGACTATTCGAGGAGCATCTATTCATTGAGACAATAGCAACATAGCCAGCAAAGAGGTTAGCATCGCTTCAAAAAGCAATTGTTTGACACCGGCCATGTCTTTGAACGTCAACATTTCAATAATTTTTTATAAACTTTTATATTAGAATTGAGAATTCGTTGTAAAAATTTCAAGACCATCTCAAGGTTATAATGGCATTGCCGTGGCATATTCCTTTAGAGGCACTTCCTGGTCTTAAAGATAGAAATGCACCACTTGAAACCTCGTTGCTTAAGCATTATTGTAAACTAAAAGTACACGAGAATCCTTGCGAAGAACTTCAAACAGGGCTAATGTGCGAAATTGGCATAAATAATCGTGAACCTGCCACAATACAAAGATTGATTGCGTCAGGTATGACGGTTGCAAGACTTAACTTACGAGACTTAGAACCAGATGCTTGTGCTCAATTAGTTCAAAGTGTCAGGCAAGCTGTATATAACTACAGTGCTGAATTAGAATACGTGTATCCATTGGCACTTGTAGTTGACGTCAGAGGCCCTGATATAGTAACAGGAGATTTGAAAGGTGGTCGATCAACAACAATCGAGTTAATCCAAGATGAAACTATGAGATTGACAACGGATACTAGTTGGCGTGAAAGTGGCACCGCAGATTGTCTTTACGTCGGTTACGATCACTTGACCGATTTACAGTCTGGAGATTTAATACTTATAGAAGGTTTGACTGGTAAAGTGAAATTAGTTATAACAGAGGTAGGAGATGACTCCGTGGATTGTAAAGTTGCAGCAGGTGGCATTCTAGGGGCAAAAATGCCAGTCAGAATTTCGAAGATTCCTCGTGAAAAAAATAATGTAAATAAAAGAGGCCAGGACAGTATTGACTCTATTTCTTGTAGTGATTCCTTTCATCAGATTTTTGAACATATGGAGGAACAGATTTCATGGGCAGTATCTTCTGACATAGATGCAGTTCTGGTTCCCAATTCTCAAAATGTTGAAGATATACAAAATGTAAGAAATATTCTTTCCGAACGAGGAAAACATGTTCTCGTGTTCGCCTCCATTGAATCAACTTTAGGCCTCGACAATATTGATAGTTTATTACTAGAAGCAGATGGCATCTACGTTGATAGATACATCTTGAGCTCAGACTTACCAGTTGAAAAAATATTCATCGCCCAAAAAGTTATTTTTGCTAAATGTAACGAAATTGGAAAACCTTGTATATGTAAAGCTGTTATTAATGAACAAATTCCTACATTATGCGTAACTGATATTGCAAATCTTATACTCGATGGTGCCGATGTATTATCATTAGAATTACATTATGATTCACCGTTGAAGAAAGTTGCTTCAGCTTTTGACTCAGTACGTATGGCTGAACATTGCTTAGGAGCGGCTGCAGTTGTTTGTAGACACGCAGAGCGTATAATCTGGAATGCACATACTTACGGTAACATTGAACTGATGAAAAGTCCTTTAGAAGAGCCATCAAAATCAGTTTGTGTCAGTGCTGTCGAATTAGCTATACGCTCAAGTGCCGTCGTCATTATTTGCTTGACTAATTCAGGACGCACAGCTAAAATACTTTCACACGCAAAACCATCATGTCCAATCATAGCGGTAACAAGAGCTTGTCATACTGCGAGACAACTGCGATTTTGGAGAGGCGTTCGAGCCATGCATTATTTTGAAGTTGCCCGCGGTAATTGGTTAGCAGAAGTAGATGCTAGAGTCCATGCTGCCCTAGACTACTGCAAAGCAAAAAGAATTTTGCGTGCTGGAGATGCTTATGTCATTGTCACAGGTTCACGACGGGGGGCGGGTTACTGTGATTCCATTAGGTTATTATACGCAAGCGCTCGAAATACGGTGTACGTTGATTAATTGTGTCTATTATTCAATCAAATATATTCACTTAATAATAATGATGTAAAATTTTATTTGTACACATTACCCTTATACCTGTGAGGACTACAATGTGAAAGCAATTTAATTATATAAACTATCATAAATACTTGAGTGGAATTGAAAATATAAACGCTTATAACCCGAACTAGTAATATCTGGATTATAAGCAACATTGACAACAAATACATATATATTATGTATATATCTTACACAAATATATATCTTGATTATGTATTATGTACACAAACCGCAATTGACGGTCCGGTACGGACATAGTACAGGTACAGTTTACCTTTTTTCTAATTCAAAGTAATTGTGGTATACTAAAAACTTGAGCCGTAAGAGCTATTCAATACCATTTGTAAAAATAACAAATAAAACAAGTATTAATCAACTTTGAAAATATTATTATATTATACAATACAAACATATTATTGCTCAAGGTTATGATTTATTAGCATTATAATTACACAGGGCGATCTCAGGCAGCGACGTCTTCCAGACAGCTTTGGATAGAAGTTATTAGTTAGGAACAGGAACTGGGGAGGGTGTACATATACAGATGTATTAATGATGAGATTAGAGTGGAGACTATAAATAAGTGAAAATGTGATGTAAAACCACAAAGCAAAGAACTCAAGTGAGATGGTAAGTTCCGAAATTTGTGTTGGTAGTGTGCGCCGTGCTCACACTTTTTACTTGAGTCAAACCTCGTTGTCTTTGTCTATCAAATAATATAAAACGTAAAAACATGCCGCGTTTCGTCATTTAACATGTAAAGATGATATAAAAGGAACATTACCCAATGAAGATGTTTGGAAAAATTATATATCAACAAAATATATATAAACACGCTAGCTAAACTCATCCTTAGTGCTTTCACATAAAGTTAATTTTCAAATTATTTCCGCTGTGTCAATTCTGTTATTTAAGTCAATTTCGTTGTCATGGTGATGATAGTTGGTAACGTTGATACAGTTGGTAAATTACAAAATCACATAACTTGTAGACAGAGAAGTTATAGTCATAGTTCTCTGCATAGACCATGGATAACAGAGAGTAGAGAAAAAAATTCTGGAACGTCGTAAATATTTCTTATTGTGCAAGTTTTATGTATAAAAATTATAGCAGAACAAATTTTCTAATTGAGGTGTTTTCTACGACAGGTTAATACATTGTTACATTTATTTTAAAATTATTAAAATTCAACAAGGAAAATTTGTCACAAGAGAGTCATTTACATTCAAAAAGCTTCTTAGTCACTTTAAGGTCTCTGTAAATTGGGAACGGCAGTCCTACTCTAATATTATTTTCTAGAACATTCCTTCCTATTCATTTTGGGATGTTTTTAAGTGTTTTATCAGAATATAGCAATAACACACGCTGGTACTATAAAAATATAAAATAATTCACTGTATGATGATCCAATAAACGTGCTACAAAAAGACCTCAATCGGCTAGTCGTTTTATTACAGTAAAATTTGTGTCAGTTACTACACAAAAAACGGTTCATCATTTGACAATAAAATGACATATTAAAACAATGTATCCAACTATATTTGTATCATTACAGCAAATTGAAATGCTGTAATTGACAACATTGTGTATGTGAGCCCTTCTATTCAATATATAACATTATTGTATTAATTTTTAAACAAATTACTTGACTTTATTATTAAAAATTTATATACTGAGTAATTATAGTAATTAAAATAAATATAAAAAGATAGGTGATACAGTAATCAAGATACTGGCAGCGTTTTCTCTCTGTATAGAAATACTTATACATACATTGAGCGAGAAAGCTGCCAGCTCTGGGGTCATTTATATTTTTGTACCTTATGCCTATCATTTTAATTATAATTTAGTAGATACAAACAATATTTTCACATATTTTTTCAACCAAATTAGGGCTGTATTTAATCCAACTAGCGGGGAATAGAACCATTTGGAATATTTCTAATTGAATAACGTACTAAGACGATAGAAATGTCATAGAATATTCAAATTGTAACTGCTAGTCTTAAATAAAGAGTTTATTCGATAATTTGATAAGTAAAACTAAGAACCAATAAAATAAACGTTTCTTAGTTGTAAACGATGTCGTTAGTCATTCACTTGTGTTAATTTGGCTAGCCAGGTTCCCATACTAATCGACACATACATATACCATTTCTATTTCTCTCTTTATACCGCGGTATAGACGTAGTAACTACGTCTATGATTATGTTCTATCTATCTATGATTTGGATACTTTTCAATGTCATTATTCGTCAACTGTTATACTTATAAACAGTCAAACCAAACTGTCATTAATGCCGGTAAACGTAAAGTTAGCTATTTTCGTGTTTCGTTGTGACCATGTCCTGACTTGGTTTTGGTTGAATTTGAACAAAGAGTACATAAACGTATACTGATTTTTAAACTTTAAACCGTTAACCGAATTAATACTTACTGATGATCACTGTAACGTAAAGTAAAACGAAGTGAATTTTGTCGTAGCCTGTATCTGACCAATATGTCTTTGGAAACAGTAATAGTAGAAATAGGCAAAAATCTAGTGTCTAATCGTGCTAATGAGAGGAAAAAAGCAGCAAAATCATTAAAGGAGTATTTAGAAACTGATAAAACAGGAGCATCAGTACGTTCGTTATTATCAAAGAATACAAAAAATAAGAGCGGTTACAACTGGAATCATGTTTTTGAGGACATAAATGCCTATATTATTAAAGTAAGTATTTTATTACCTGAACTTGCAATGGGAGTGTAGAAATTCCTACTCTTTTGAGCAAATCCAAGTGTTAGTAACTTTAAAATGTTTTTTGCTACATAACAATGTTCAATTTAATCAAAGATAGTCACGAACAAAATGATTCTCATCCAATTTGTGGACTGGGTGCCTGGCCACTCTCTAACTTGTATTACTTTTAGCACTGCAGTTTTATTTATTTATATATTTATTTATTTTATTTGAACACCAAAATTACACTGATTATAACCATGAATTAAATACAACGAAAGAAGATAGACAAGTGTCATTACAATTAGAGGTGTAGACTGCATGCACTTAAGTAACAGTTAACAATTAAAGTTTTGGAACAATCAAATGAACATGATAGAAATACATGTAAAAAAAATACATGACAGTCAAAAATAAATGAAGTCACAAAAATAAAGACATTAAAATACACAATACAAACGGTTGAATTATGTCATTAAAATTAAAATAAAAACATAGTAAATTAAAAAACAGAATACAATAAAAACCAAATTATAATCAAGAATTAGGATCAAATTGTTAAAACAAAAAAAACAAAATATTTGAAAAGTCAATTAAATTGGTAAGTACATAACAAGCTCAAATAATGATTTGACTTCCACACAGAATCACAACACTAATGCATGACTAGAACAGGTGATGGTGATGGAGATGTTTTGAATCATAATGTTAAATACTTATTGTTTAATGTATTTATTAAAGTATAAATAGGCTACCAATAAATCAATAATTAAAAGTTGACAGCTGTTAACTTTTAATTAAAAAAAAAATTGTCCTTGTTGTTAGTTTTGTACACAAAATTTGTATGTGAACTGTTTGAAAAAATATTTTTTGTGTTTTGGTGATTCTATAATAGTGATAATGTGATCAAATTATGTCATATTTCCCAGATATTCCACTAAGGTACATCTTAGATGATTCCACACATGCAATTTAATTTAACTAAATCAGGGTGCTAGGGAATCCTAGAGAATAAATAAATCCTAGGGAATTCAAGTGTAGAATATTCCCTCAGAATCATAATGTGATAGTCTATTTAATATAACATTTGTTTTTTATTTTTGCATTAATACATTATATAATATTGTTTGACAGGAAACTGAAAATTTTAAAACATCCAAAACATTTACAACAGACACTATTCCTCTATGCAAAAGCCTCCTGGAACTCTGTGTGAAGAAGGCTAATGCCGGTAATCACCTATTCATCTTTTATTATAACATGTTATTGTGAATTCAAAGGACATATAAGTTATTAAGAGTTCTTTAATATTGGATTACTACAAATGAATTGATTCAAGTTTCATTTTATTGTATGATTATTTTCAGATGGTGCCTATATAAAATGTGAGAGAGTTACTAATGCTTGTTTGCATATCTTAGGTGATAATCGCCTATCTGCTGCTGTTGGGGCTGAATATTTAGATCTTTTGTACAAATATGTGTTACCTAATGAAAACTATTTGATATATATTGCACCAACAACATGGGAAAGTATGTATAGTTGGTTTTTGGAACTTTGCTAAACTTTTTGACTCATCCACTTGTAACTTCCCATAATGTACATATATTCTGCTATGATGTTTGTTTTTGTATCTTAATTGTTTATTTTAGATAAAAGTGAACAATTTCCTGATAGTAGTTATTTACTGCAATCCACAACTGTCCCACTAGTAGGCTCAAGTGTGAGGGGTACAGGCCATAGTCCACCACACTGGCCAAGTAGTCCACCAGTGAAGTCCACTTCACACACCTTTGAGAACTTTATGGGGAATTCTCCAGAATGCAGGTTTTCTCACTATATTTTACTTCACTGTAGCATGTGATAGTCAACTTCTGATACTCACATAATTTTGAACATTAGAATTGCGCGGTTTCAGCCCAGGACTTCTCATTTGAGAGATCAACGTTCAAACCACTAGGCTGTCACTGCCTAGATTGTAATTACTGCCATATATCAACAGTTGTAAATATGAAGGAATTCCTCTGTAGATCATATTGGTTTACTCATTACTTTAATCAGAACTCCTGGAAAATAGAAATTGACCTCATGAGGTCAGGCTATTTGTGGGGTTGGGATTGGATTATTTTTATAACTGATATGTCTTACTCTCATTGTAGATTTGCTAAATGTCTGCGTGTCTGCATGCTTGTCAAAAACAACTCGGTTGGACAGCGTAACCAAGATAAAACTTGTGTGGCTTGTCATTAAAAATGCAACCACTTATTGTCAATTTGCAATTCCATTAAGGTCCTGCTTAGGGGAATTAAGTGATTATTTTGTTAAATCTCCCAACATCAAAAGAATACATGAAATAGAAATGATAATTTTAATCCTGGAAACAGTAAGTAAGCCTTGAAAACATATTTATTTTTGATAAAATATTATGAGGCAGTGCCTGACCACTATTCTACATTTTGGCAATTGTAAATGATGTCCATAACACCGACAAATAAATTATGTTTCAAGTTCTGGTAATATTATACAAAGCATATGCATGATTCCATAATTTCTAAGCTGGAATTATTTTTATTTTTGTAAGACTAATGTCAAGGGTGAAAGTGGCAGTCCACCATACCAGTGGATTAGTAGTCCTTATAAACCATTGAGAATTTTATAAAGACATTGTTCTCTCTGAGAACAATTAATTAATTATTTTTCTAATATGTATATGTGTGTATATTTCAGGCCCTCTCGTGTGAGAGACCCAATTCATAATCCACTCTCTGTTATTGCTTGCTGTTTATTTTATTATATTAGTATTATATGTGTCTCCTTATTTTTCAGCTATCAACAGAATGCCGTTTAACCCTATGTGAATTCATTGAAGCCGTGTTATCTTCAATATTTAAATCATATGATCAAAATCTTGATCATAAAACAAAGGTTAGTTTAAGCAGACTCAGTTAATAAGGAAATATACTTATTTTTACCAGTCAGTCTGACCGGCCTGTACTTGTGTCTGAGGGTGCCTAGAGCATATTACACGTCATTGTCTCAGTGCAAGCGCAGATTGGTAAATGGGATAGTGACTAATAAACAGATGAGAAGGCCTCTGACGTGGCATAATTAATACTTTTAACGATATTCTACGTTACCGGGACCGACGGCTTTACGTGTCTTCTAAAGCACGCAAGTGTTTTAGAAATAATGACTACTCGCGGTCATTCATCCTCCTGCCGAATACGCCCGCTGTTGCCCAACTAAGTGACTTAGATGCAATACCTTGGGCTACGATAGCTTCGAATGAACAATGCGCATGGTTTATGAAAATACTGTGAATATTATAACATAGATTAATTATTGCAGACGGAACTTTTTAAACTGCTGGAAATTGCAATGATGATACACCATCCAGACGGGAGGCCGCAAGGCTCTGCAGGTAGTTTGGCCCACAATTGGGATGTTTGGAAGAAACATCTCGACAGTATTATGGAAATTGTCTGTTCAGAAATTGCAGTTAAACAGAAGCAATTGGACTACACACATCAACAATGTCAGCGGTTTTCATATGTGGCTGCAGCTGTGATGCATCAGGTTTTCATGCCTTCCCTCAATTAACCTATTTATTTATTATAAAAAGTTACATTATCAGTGCAAAAATTAGTATAGAATACACCAATGAGAACAGAGTGTCACCTCAATTATAGGTGTAATCAGCATGCATTAAGACCAGC
>DWJZ01001217.1:0-24681 GCA_018249125.1 Asbolis capucinus | reverse complement strand
CGGTAATCCGACGATCGTTTTGCAGGGCGGTTTCATATGATATTATGGAATATATGCCTTAGTATGCCCTAAGAGACCCTCTGAAGTTCGGAATTTTTAGAATAGCATTATCTTATAATTCGACAAATTACAAACCAAAATTTGCGTTGAGCTCAATAGTGGTGGTGTTTACAAGTTACAAACGGTCAAAATGAAGATTTGGCGGATATTTTATCTACAATAAATTGTGTTAGACATATCGGGTAACATGTATCCCCGAATTATCGCGAGTCCACTGAATTTTTTAATGTATCAAAATACTCATCGTAGAATACTTACCGATATTTTATATGCTTGGACCATAAAAGGCACTTTTAAGTACATATAATGAATGTTTTTGTACTAGAAGTTTACATCGAGTCAAAGGTGTCTATATGAATGTTGAACTTTCTTATATTGTGTTTGTAGGTACAATATAAGTTAATGTTAATGGAGTCGCTACTTGCTCTTCTAGCATTCCATGCCTGGACCTGCTTGCTTGCTGGGTTTATATATGTAGGCTGTACAGGTTTTTTTATATGTATCTGCTTTGTTACCATAAGATTAAGTTAAGGGTAGGGATGGGCGATTTTAATGATATGTAAGCTCAATATCGATGCTTCGATATTGAAATGATACTTTTAATCACTTTCAAGTTAAGCTAATGCTTTTGAAATGCTAATACCATATATTTTTTTAATGCTAAAAAACCATTGATATCTGAAATATGATAGACATCCCAACTTTGTCAGAATTTATCAAAAATTATAAAGAAATTATATAATTAATTTAAGTTTTAAGTACGAACAAAGATCTTTAATATCTTGTTAACAATATCGATATTTACTTGTTGTAATTATCGATATTTAAATTACTATATGTTGTACTGTAATATCGATAACTCTCGCTCATCCCTAGTTAAGGGCCTAATTCCCAGTATGCGATATATATCTATGTGGTGCATTATGTATTATTTAAAAATTACAGTTTATTTCCAAGTTTCTTCCACCGATTCGCGACATTTCTTTAGAACTAAGTGTGTAAGTATAGGTTTGGTACTATGGATGAAATGGGTGTAAGGATTGTATGGTACTACTAACTAGCTGGCTGCTAAAGTTGATGATTTCGTATCAATCCAAGAATTAATATTGGTGATACTTTGGCTACAATTTCGATACATTTATTTTAGAACAATGTGGTAAAGTCGATGATATAATTATGTTTATCTCTACTGCTACACCTGAGTTAAGGATAATTTAAACTAACCCATAATACGAGGTATTTCTGCAACATTTCTGTCACCAGAGTCCAGCACAAGCACAAAATCGTTTGAGAAAAGGTTCTTGATTCGAAATTTTAGTCAATAAGTTTGTAAACATTATTACAAATAATTATAAATGCAAAGTAATCTTTTCACGCTAACTACTGAACTGATTTTGGTGGAACTTGGTATAGGAATAACATAGAACCAAAGGAAAAACAGGCCAATTTTGGCCTAGGCTTGAAGGGGCACAAATAGGGCATGAAAGTTTGTATAGAAGTACTTCATTACCGAAGATATAAATATAATACTTTGTATTCATACACTAGATATGGTATTGACAGTTGAAGCGAAGAGAGGGAGGGGGGGCTGCCGCGGACGTTTTTCTAGGAGAAAGATGTTTGATATTAAAGTACAAGACATGCAGATTGTTTACTACATGCTAGTATTGCTATTTGCGTCAAGTTTTGCCACATCTTTTCTACTAAAGCATTAAATTTAACGACTTAATGAATTCATTGAAGGAGTTATTTTCAGGAGTTACACAACTTATTTGCCTATGATTTAGCGCGTTAATCAGTTATAATAGCGCCTTACAGATGTAGCAGTAGTCTAACTTATTGGCTTTCGTTTGGATTGGAGCTTAAGCGACTGTGATGATACGGTGTTTGACGGTGATCTATATTGATAAGATTCATAGATAGGAGTTTTAAATGGAATGTGCATTTTATAGAACAAACCCTGGAAGCTAGTCATATTGCAATGTATAGATGGTATTATAAAGTATTTATTATTTACAAGTTTGTTTAATCAACAAATTTGCATGGCAGCGGAGTTTGATATTTCATTTGCAGTATTATGTTTTATTTAATTATTGATTATGTATTAAAGTTTGTACTAAGTCATTTATTATTACAATATTATACTGTTATATCGCGTGCTATTCTCTTGTATCACTAATAGTGTAGATAAATTGGTATAAAGACCAGTTTTAAAGTATGAATGTGTTATATGAAATAGCATCTAACTTTTGCGAGATTCATAGGTTCATCACAATGGAATGTAACTGTGTTATGATATCATAAAGTATTATTTGAAAGAAGCCTATGACGATATAACCTACTTTTCGCCTTATGTTATGTTGTACTACCAAAAAATTCAGATAAAAGCGCCAAGTATGAGGCGTGGGAGTCAACGCACCGTTAATGATCGATTCACATGTGCGTCTTCTCGTACTCACTGCTCGTCGAAACATTGACAGTGTTGTATACTACAAGGTCGATTGGTCTGCTGTCTTTCCAGAAACAATGATGCGGGGTTTAGTAGGTTATATAGTCGATGGAGGAAGCCACCTGGTTTGACAAAAACAGCAATAAAATATTCATAAACTTGTAAGTTTGTTGTAGAAATCTCACAGTGCTATTGTTCTCATAGTTTTGGTGCTAGAGCTTCACTTAGTGTTAAATTTTGTACTCATGCCAGGCACAAATTATAGTCAATTTGGCTACTATTATGATATTGAATAAAATTAAAGTGTTAAGGGGCATGATTTAGCCGTTATAATCATTCCAAGTTATACTTTTTAATTTTTTTTACACTCAACTGCATATCGAATAATTTAAGGGACATTAAAGAATGCAAATAACTATTTTATTGACAGTTATGGACATCTACTCTCATCTTCAAGATCTGTAATGTAATTATGACACAATCTGTCCAGTGTAGCTTATTTATTTTCGAATTATGTATACCAGTGTATTAATTTTAATAAACTATTTATTTCAATAAAATATTGTTTTTAGTTCATTACGCCCATAGACCTAGTATTTCTTAATTACTTTATCTGTGATTGCACAGTATTTTGAGTTGGCATGAGGTTGGGAAATGGGCAGCAAGTTCTGCAAAATGCCAAGCCTCTAAAATTGTTACTGTCACATTCACAAGTGTATTGGTTATTTTAAAAAATCGTTAATACAAATGCAGTATGGCTATTAAAAACAACTTAACATTAACAACTGATGCAGTTATTATTAAATCTTTTTTGTACTGTTATGATTATGTATAATAAAATATTGATAGGACTTATAGTTAAATAATTAAATTATTTAATTATTAAGGGAATTCTCTTTCTTTTAGGAATTATGTAAGTAATAAGTCACTGTAGTTAGGATTAATCTATTAATATAAATGTGAAAGAAACTACTTAACTAACCAGAATGTAATTTGTCAAAATGTTGTTAACAAAGATTAGTCTACAATGACATATAGGCTATTTTTTATTTGATGCGGGTGGATGATGGTTTGGAACATAAAAACAAATATTCATCATAATAAAATTACCAGTAGATTTCAAATGATTTTAATTCATACTATATGAATATTGAAACGTGATTTCCTAAATCGACTATTATTATGGGTTGAATACCTAATAAAATTCCCGTTGGTTTTACATGATTTAATGCAGCTAATTATATATTGTTTTGATAAGATTAAAAATAAATGACTTAACAAAAACAAATTTCATTCTTCTCATTACTTTTTGGCTTTGGGTTTCAGTGTGAAGTACAGTATTAAAGCACCAAAGAATGCATATGTAGCTTTGGCCGTCTGAAACAAAGGAAATAATATAATGTACAAGACAATCAGTATTCAATATCAGTGTATAATATACAACTACATAATTAATAACATTTATTAATGTTAATTATTAAGTTACGAGTAAACTCTCTCCTTCCTTCCACTTCTATAGAATGTCAGACATTTAAGTATTAAAATAAATGATCATTCTCTATTTTTTTAGGAGAGGGTGCTTTAAAAGACTAGGAGATGAAGAATGGAGGGAAGTACTGTTAAAGAACCTAGTGGTAACCCCGCCTACTTGAATTCCTTTTTGCACATTGCCAAAACTAATCAACTTTCTTTGCAATTAAGTAATTTTGGTTTTTAATGGATTATAGACATTTATCCACTTTGCTAGTTACAAATACATATTGAAACTTTACCTACCAAAGAATACATCTGGTGTCTTTATGCAGAAACTCAAATAAAATAAAAGGTATTTATAAAACATATCCAACTTCAAAATGGAACTCCGAAATATAATCATCATTTCTAGGTTCTGCCCCAATGCGGATTGTTGGATACATGACAGCAGAACAGACCCAATATATTTTGGCTATTACTGAAGAAGTTCACGAAATATTCATATTTAAGGTAAGCCCAATACGTAATTACATTTACACAGGATAACTTAGACAATACAATAACCAGGATCTCGGGAACCATCTTATACTGCCAATAATCTTACCTACAGTTTGGTAAAATGTAAATTATTGAATATTGTACAACTTTTTTGTTAATAACTAAAAAACTGTTATTAATGAGTTAAAGGTCAAAAATGAATTACTTACATTAGCTCGGCCACGGTTTGTCTGGCTGTTGAAATATTTGGAGAGACCCTTTAATTGGGATTCGTCCACTGCATCACCGCCAGCCATTCTACAATGTAATCAAACAAAATAAAAGGAGTACAGGAATAATGACTCATTTTTTATTTTAATAATTTAATAGTTATTACCTGATATTTGTAGACTGCTAAGACTTATGTAATTACAACCTCAAAACAGACAGCACAGTAGAAAGATATCGGCTGATCGATTGTCAAACATTTGATACTGACATTTGTAAGCGAAACATAATAACGTTCCGTTTTTCGTATTTACCGTAAATTTACTGAAAACAATATAGCTGAAACCAATTCTTTAACTTTATTGATGTAAAACGAAATGATACAGTTCATGTACAACCTAATAATAATTTACGTAATTTAAATTTTTTTTCATTCGAGGGGGAAATTTTCTGTGGGTTATGTGGGATTTACCCACACTAAAACTCCCTTGTTAACTAACTACCCGGCGCAAATAGAGTGGCTTAAGGATACCAGATAAAACACCCCTCCCGATACAAAATGCGATGTGAAAATGACATAAACAATTTACATACCTATTTTAAAATAAGTTTCATGTGGTTTTTTTTTTCTTGGATTTAAATAATTTATGATAGACATAATATATGGCAAGCAGCGAATAAGTTGCTTTGGTTACCTGTAAATAAAAAACAATTAACTTATTATTCTTATCTATACTCATTGAGTAAAGGAACAAGAGGCATAGCCGTAACATTATTTTCTCGAAAACATTACAGCCAATTTAATTTCGTTGTTTTATTGTTTTAACTGTTGCTAACTCTTTTATACCATTACATTATTAAAAACTTTTACTAGTACCTAAATTATGCTGTTTGCTTGGTGACAAATGCATAAAGTACATTAAAACGAAAATCAATCAATTATAAAAGTATAAAACAAAATACTTCAAATGTTTGTTAGGTTGTTGACTCCTTCATGAAATTAACGATGTCACAGTATGAATTTATGAAGGATGTTATGGGTTGTAATTTTTTTGTGAGACTGGTATTATATTTATTTGTAGTTTGTACTTGTTCTTTCATCAATACTTGGTTTAGGAACAAATTCTCGAAAATATAATGAGTAGTTTAGTGGAAAAAAACCTCAATCGTAAATTGGTGAAAACCCTACAATAGATTTTTTATGGTTTCTTTTAATTTATTTCGAATCGAAGTTGCACCAAGTATAGATGCTAATTAGTTCTTTTAAAAAATAAATCCTGAAATTTGTAAATTAATAACTCACTGATCATCAAAATTCTACGATATCTACTTCTAACAGTTATTATATAGATTGATATAGCAAGGAAAAATCAACATCCAAATTTTTAGGGTTCCTTAGCTGAAAATACGGCCCTTAGGTACTGTATTGGGGTATGGTAGGTACTGTGTATATTTCGTCAGGATCATTTACCTACTAGGTCATACGCATCACACCGGTATCAACAGAGGAAGCAAGTGATTGGCTCATCGCTAAATCTATTTTAATCGCCTGCTGACCGCAGTGATTGTTATATGCTTACAGTGTGTCTACTTCATCAACTTTGATTTCACCCTCTACAAATTTTTGTAACATTTTTATACTGGCTACTTTATTTAAAAGGAACGAAAATGAAGTGGCAATCATTCATTTACATTACAAAACTTATCTAAATCTAAGTTTATGGGAGTTTATGTAATAAGCATCTGAGGCAAAGATAATATAATATTGTCTATTACAAGTAATAACTGAATATATGGTCTTGAAACTAGATCACCAAGATATCTTTATCTGCTGACTCAGCGAGTATGTAGTATGTTAGCTAGCTATAGGTCTAGACACATATCAGCATTGGTTTGGGGTCAATATACAAGCTCGCCTTAATTATGTTTTATACCAAAGGATTCACCCATTTTCTAAGTATATGCAACTTTTTGTTACTAATTCAAATAATAGACTGTTAGGTTTTTGCCGCCCTAACCCCTGCAGTTGTTTGTTCCTAGACTAATGTTGTAATCCAATAAAAAAATCAATAAATAGTTTCAAATAAATTTATAAATAATTACAATGAAAATGTATGAGACTTCGTTTTGGGCATATTTCCAAGCGAATCATAGAAAAATCATATATCTACTTATAATAAATAAGACAATAAAGCAAAAAAAACGATTCGCCAGGTTCCGTCCCTAAAATCTGACGCCATAGGCTGAATCCTGCTCGGTAAATCCGCAACTGTTTTATGGACTGTATTTACATAAGTTATAAGAATATTAATGATATAAGCATTGATAAACTTTCATTTTACTGCTCACTAATATCACCTATATTCGATCTCGAACAATGGTTGAAATAGTTATGATTTTACTAACATTTGCTCGGCCTCTGTTGGTTTGGCTATTAAAGATTCGACTTATGCCTTTTAAATTAGGATCGTCCTCCACGCCTCCTGCCATGACTTGATTTACAAATTTAGGATATAAGTGAGTGAAACCAGAAATTCGATATAATCGAATTTCGATTTTACACAAATTTGACGCTTTAACTTATTTACATTTTCATTGTTGATGCGATTTGACTTATTCTATGAATTAGACAAATTGTGACATTTCCAACAAAAGTAAATTTAGTTATTATTGTGCTAATGGCCAGTTTCAACAAACTGTATATAATTCTGGATATATTTTGGTCCCTCGAGCCACAAAATACGAAACAGCAACAGATAATATTGACAAAAAGATATTAGAAAATAAAACATGATTTTGCACAAAATCAGTATATTAGACTTTACATTTTATATACAAAAACTTATAATTAAAGTACATACTTAGAAAAGCATTTTAGACTTATATAAAAATATGGACTAGTATTCAATATAAGGAGATATTTTCTCAAAAACAATCCAATTGTTCTAGCAACAAAAAATAATAATTTCGCAAAATTTTGTGATCACATACAAAACAATTTATTTTGTATATCATGATTTAATTGAACATTAAGTACATTTCTTTGAGCACACATTTGTTAATCTCATCAAACGCACCTTAAAAATAATAAGCAAATATTCTTAGAAAGTATTTAATCAGTATCACTTCATTATATCTTGACATTGTCCTTGTTTCACAGACGGCGATCACAGCTGGGTTTGGGTCAGTTGATTTATATAGAAGGGGCTATATTGCACCAGTCCCTGCAGTCATCTATATTTGTACACCTGGCCCTGAATGCACAAGTCCATAGATAGCACAAACTCTCGTCTATATTAACATATCTTCTTCCCAATCTTCTTTCTCTCTCTCAGACATTGATATTTTGGGTTGTGACAGCTGTTTTAGTTCATCTTGTGTCCGGGGAGGAATGGGGTTGTCGCTAAGATCGACATACTCAAGTGCTCGTGACCTGGCTAATCTGTCCACATCCACTTCTGTAAAATAAAATTAAATTCTTTTAGATTTCAATTACCAAATTAAATTCTTCTGTTGCTACTATGTAATTTTTGCTATGATTTTATGGTTATTTAGTATGCAAATTTATTTTTTAGATCGAGTTTTGTTCTGTTTTTGTCTCAATATACCACCTTCCAAACCCGTGATAGATTAAAATGTTCATAAGTTTATTTTTAATATCTACATGAATAAATATATTTTTTGACTTTGATTTGACTTAAAATTCAGGTGCTTCATACCAATTTTTTATAGATACCTATAGCATTGTATACTAAAATAATATACCCAACTTGATGATCTATTGTTCCTGTTGCTTATTTATCAGAATCAATGAAATATTTCACTACTGTAATAGTATAGGAGCTCTAATAACAGATTACATACCTATGATTTGATTGTGGTGCGCCAGTAGTGTGTGGAGACTCGGACACTGGAAGGTGATATGAGGTAACGCCACAAAGGTGTTGTGGGAGATGTCCAGTCGTTCCAAGCAGGCTAGTGTGCACAACTCATCGGGAAGTCTCGCCATTTGATTGTTAGATAGGTTTAAATCTGCAAAGAAAAATATAAACAATATTTTTTTTATGACATTGCACAATATGACACAATGATGTCACAGAAATTTGAACCATAATATCATAGTTTGATTATGGCATTTTCAAAAATCTATCTATCCTTCGTCCTTCCTAGTGTCTGGATAAATAATTGACAGTTGCTACATTATTAAATCACACATAAATTGATGATTACAGCCATAAAGTAACTCAGATGTTTAGGTTTTATCTGGAAAATCAGATTTGCATATAAAGAAACAATCTACAAAATCTACAGGATTAACCAATATTAATATTGCAACTAACCTGTTATTAAACTAAATTTAACGGCAAACTTTGGTGGTATTTTTGTGATGACATTCCCGCTGAGATCACAGCTCTTTAGTTCTGTGTGCCGCATTAGGTGGTACACTGCATCAGGTACTTGCATCAATTGACATTCAGACAAATCTGAAACAATATATTTTTATTAGAATAGAGAATGTTTAACCTACCATTGTTTTGACCAATCATTAAAAACGAGTCAAAATATTACATTTATTTTAGATTGGCTCTCATTATTGCAGTATTTTCCTTTGCATATGATTCAAATTTAATCAACTATATGCAATTGAATGCTTTTATTTTTATTATTAAAGTGCAAAACCTAACACAAGTCTTCATATGCATTATGAACAAGCAAAGTTCTGAGCAAATTATAAATCACCTAGTATCTGTGTTTCCTGTGCATTTTCACATCTTAAGATCACACGAGTAACTGCGAATGCCATTTTATGGACTGATTACGAATTCTATTAAGGTATACAAAGGTAAAAATAAAAATTTCTTCTATGTGACCTAGTAAACTTGAGTAGAACTATTGCGCAAAAACGTGTTTTTAACTATATCCGCACAGCTATCCAGTCGCAAGATTGTATAGTCCAGAAATGAATCTATTAATAGTTTCTGTTCTCCTAATAGAAATAACAGCACCAACTCATTCCCCATGGGTAATATATGATATCAGTAAATTATAACGATTAGTGAGTGTTAAATAGGGGTTATCACAATATCTCACGAGTATAATTTATCATAGAACACGATGAAAGCACGTATTTTCGTAAAATTCGAGTATTAATTATTTGAATTAGGTCACAAACACAAATATTTTTACTTCCAAGAAACACGGATCCGTGATGACAGAATTGTCACGGCATAAACTTTTGAATGTGACAGATGACAGTAGAGTAGACACAAGACTGTAGAGTATGCAAAACGCATGAGTAACTATTTCAGTTTCATAACGGACTTGTAGATGTATTCAATGATTTATGACGAGCAATGAAATGAATATGCATAAAATAAAACAGAGAGAGTTTATTAATTAAGGACATAATGATTGCCAATGACCAGTAAACTTTTTCTTAAAATTAATTTGTAATAAATAAATATTACTGTTAGTCACGGTTAGTAAGCGCTATTCTTTTGTTTGTTCTTGAGTTTGATTATCGTTAGGGCGTATGAATATTTGTTGTCAGGTTTATAGGTTATTTTATGTATGATACCTGTACTCAGAATACCGAACAAAAGTTTGTGTACCCGTGATAATTAATTCGAATTATGAAATACCTGGTTGGGTTCGACCGGTAGATGAGCCATTACTGAGTACGAGTCATTCCTTATACTGAGATGACTTAGTGCGTGCTGCTCCAATGAAGATTCGTGGAAGGGTTAGTAAATTACATTCATTTACGGAAGAAGCTTATATAGTAAGAGATAAATAAAAATACAAAACTTCATGATATGAGTCATAATGACCCAACCAATATTTTCCTTATAACCGCAGCTATGGTCCAATAACAGGAGATGATCAATTATTTTAAATTAAATGATTTTAAATGAATATAGTTAGCTTTAATAAAACTCTGCGCTAGAAGGAAGTATAATACCTACCTATATTTGAACAATAACTTCCATCGCAAGTTAGACATTGCGGAATAATAGGCTTTAGGCAAACACGCTATCTTTTTTTGATCTCCATTCTGCATCCAATAGGTTTACTAACGGGTCACTCACACCCATTCTATCACTGATTTCGTTAACGGTAATACTTGTAATTCAGAATACAAATGTACTGGAACAAATGTATGACTATTTATATGACGTACTGAAGAGATACGTTCATCGTTTCGTCGTTCTCCTCAATGATAAGGCATCTTTTAATGTAATCTAATTTCTGTGTAAGGATGAAAGAAGGAAATGAAAATCGATTGTCTTAGTCGCGGAATAAAACGAATATTTTATTATTATTTTTGTAAATTTTCTATCAAACTCCTTATTGGTGTCCGTTCGTCGTCTGTTCTTCCGATCAAGTCGCATAAAGCTTGAAGAATTATGAATTTATTATGACATCTTAATAATTAAGAACGCATGCGCCAAACCATTTATCATGAAATATAACATCCGCATGGACCACGTTACGCCACGCCATTCGCTGCGCAAAAGCACAGTTCTCCAAATAACTACAAATAACGCACTAATATTAGGAATTGCGACTTGCTATGGTAGCTCGGCCAAGAGCTTTTCTCGGGAATAGGTAAGGTCAAACGAACTATTTTTAAATAATATTGTGTAAGTACACTATTGAGAGTGTTCATCGGTTTTAAGACAAAGACGCAGATTTACATTTCGTTTGTACTTGGTTATTATCAGAATTTTGTCTTGTACATACTTTTCTTCTGTTATTTATATTTTCCAAAATTATTACACATATTTATGTACCTCTTTTAATTTATAGAAATCATTAGATTTAAAATAATTCATATTTATTGATCTTTTTTCGTCCCTACACAACAAAACTTAAACAACAAGGACTTTTTCAAATAAAATTATATATATCTGATCTAACTATGGTAGAGTTACGACTGGAGGTCTCACAATATATGTTTTAGTCATTAAATTTGACTTTGTACACGTTACGTGTACAGATACACGTTACTTTGTGGAAAGTTGTTAAATCCGCGGTTGGTTGTAAATTAATATCTATAAATTTAGTAGTAAAAAAGCTTTCGATATCAACTGGTAGCTTTTATTCCTTTTGGAACATTGGTAGGGTAACTTATATTTTGTGTGTACAATAAATTACGCATCTAAAGTTTTTATATTTTCAATAATATAATTTAAAAAATGTTTTGAAACTGCCACGAGCAGGTATTAGACGGAGCCTAATGTTCGAGAAACATTATCATTAAATATATTACCGAAAACAAAAATAGCGCATCAGCGAAAAAAAACGGAAAAGATTTTGGTAAAAATTACCTTTAGTAAACATTTGCTACTGCTATGGTTAAATTGTGTTTTATACACCTAATACGTGCTGTATAAACCCTTTTTATTTCTTTTATATTACTTATTTTAAAAATGATTATTCCAAATCAGTGTGATACAAAAAGCGGCTTAATTCAAGGTACCAAAATTAACATTAATTGCTCTTAATTGATCAGGCCTGTTCATTAATAAAACATGAAATTATTTACACATACGTGTTAATTGTGTATTTTAATTCATGTTAATGTCCGTATGTTCAGTAGTTGTACCGAATTAATCCGTAGTTAAGTGGTAACAAAGGCTACAATATCTGCGTTGAAGCCGGACTGGCCTCGATTTGTTTCACAATTTTTACGCTATATCTTCATAAAGTTTACGAAACGTGAACGCAACCAAGAACTATTAGCTTACGAAAATTTCAAAACCGTCTCAGCCAATTATATGAAGTTATGGCCCCTGCTTAAAATGTATTAATATAAGCATATTAGGATGTTACATTTACAAGATGTTAATTTCGCTGTAAAGGGGCAGCCTATAAAATTAACCTCAATCTTTTTCTTGTCAACGCGTTGAGGGGTGACAGAAGTCAGATGATGCTTTGTGTAGCCTCTTAATTATTTTTCTTACTTTTGCTTGATTCAAACGCTTATAGACTTGTTGGCAATCTATTTGAGAGCCAGTTCATCTTTCTTGGCCGACAGCATATAAAAAAAGTGATAATTTATTATCGTATACACTGATACTCTGCATTAATTAAATTTTGTCAATGTTTTTCTTTTGTTTTCTTTTTATTATTGCTGTATTGTAATGGAATTGTTATGTCATTTACGAAGAGCATGGCATCCTGGCATGGGTATTTTTTATTATACTTAAAAGAATGTCTCAAGAATATATCTAAATTTATGAAATAAAAAACAGTTTTATATGGCTAGTCAATCAACGGTTATACCCATAGAAAAACCTAATTACAAGTACATACATATATAAAACCCGTGTTTCGGTAACTGAATTGTTACCAAATTATTCAATTAAGCTGCGCTGATTCCGTGTCTTTCTGTCCATTGTCTATCTGTCAGGCACCGTTGTCGCTTCGCTTTGTTATGCAGATTTTACAGCTAACAAAAATACTTTTGTAACATGCATGAGTGACATGGCTGTATTTATCATCGCTCTCAACTGTCCCACAGCTGGGCTTGGCTTCATAGTAAAAAGTAGGTACGTACAACTGCTTTCTTCAAACGCGGGTTGTTCTTGCACAACATGTATTTTTCCTCATAATGTTTTCCCTTATCGACACGTAATTAAAAAAAACCTGAGATAGACGCAGGATTCGAAGTTACGCCATCGCATTCGAAGAGCCGACGCGCTAAGCGCTAGAATATCACTCCTTTGAGAAATTATGCAATCCCAACTGACAATAATTATTAGACAGAAATACTTAATAACATACTGTTAGCAGAATAGAAAGATAATGAATACCTATCATGAAATCTGTATGGATAACGTAACGATGATATGCGTACAAAAGATGTCGCTACCAGAAGATATGAGTACATTAGTGTATAAAAGTGAATGACGAAGGAGGGAACTGTGCCGCTTGCAAAACGTGCGACGAATCATGATGGTGTAGTATCATATTATACTTAAAATTTGTTGAGAAGTCTTCCTGAACTTAACGACATAAGGTTTTATTTTATTACCTTGTATTTTGCTTATAAGTGTAAGTGTCATGTTTTTTTGTTTTTGTACGTTATGCCGTCAAAAACTTTTAAATATTTCTAAGCGCTGTAGGTAAAAGGTAACGTTTTAGAAAGTAGATATATCTGAGTCATCTCCACGTTCAATATTTTTAATTTTATTTTCCTCGTCTTTACATACATATACTATACTGTAGCAATTATGCATATTAGTCGTATCTGCTCTTATTAAAAAAATGATTTATTTATCTTTTAGCGCAGTATTATTACAGTTTTATTTTGAATCATACTTTATGATCGACTTGGAAAATAGTAAGTCTATAATAATATTGCATTAAGGAATGGTGGCATGGAGTTGTCATAGAAATAAACTAGGTACCGTAAAGGATAAAATCATGAAGAAATCTGCACTCCTGATAGATCGCCATAAAGTTCTCTAAGGTGTGTGAAGTACATTAATTCGCGCTTGGCCTGTACCCCTCACATTGTTAGTGGAGACCCGAGCCTAGGGATGGGACAGTTATGGGTTGCAATATTGATCAAGATATACGAGTATCATACATTATTCACTTATAATTTGAGGGCTGTCTCTATAAATTCTATGTTGTCGAATGAGTTATTTCAACCTAACAATAAATGGGCGGCCCGCCAACAGCCAGTTACATGTCAAACACCAACTGCTCCCATCTTATTGTTGCTACTGTCTTTTGTAATAAATCAACATTGACTTCAAAACAATAGGCCAAATGTTAAGTAACCGATATAATTAATTTTGATTACAGAAGTTCACAGTAATATAAAAGTTAACACAATCATTGTTTCAAATATTTAATGCGAAAGTAACTCTTTGTGTCATTATATTCGTGTACTACATGGGATATTAATTAGGGGGGAGAAGAATGGGGATTGAAGTGGGAGGGGAGGAAAGTACAAGGCGGACGTAGTCGCAGGAAATGACTAATAAATTTAGAGTTCTTCATAATGTTTGTTTAAGTGGAGGAGTCGAATTTAATACAATTATGTGACTTGCATTTTTAAAAATCACGAATTTAACAAGGCACTGTAGTGCTTGATAGTAAAACACAGTTTACTATAGTGAAACTAAAAACTTTATAAATAAAAACCTTATAGTGTAAGGGCAAACGGACCAGACCTCAGAAACAGTTTTTGAAAATGTACCTTACAGTGGAAAAATTCGTATAAGTAGGTACAATTCATGTCGAAAAGTGAACTTCTCTTATTAATAATGAAGATTATAGTAAAAATGGTTTTATGAAACTCAGACAAATATTACGTAATAACGAAACAACTACATAATTTGTTACAAAGATGAATAGAAATATCAATCAACAGTTTAGGAACAATGGATACTCTGTACCTTCGAAAGTACATCACACAAGTGCACGGAAATCTCCGTCCTTGAGTATTATAATAATAGATCTAATGTAGCGCTAGTTACATGAATACAGTGGGCTATGGTTTGGTTAAAATCATCCGTGATCACTGATGGCGATATGCTGCATGAGCGCGTTTCCTGTTTGACTACATAACTAGAGTTTTGTATCGTACATGTTATGGTATCCTGGTACTTTTAATGCGTATTACTTTAATTTTTAGTTGATAATCAAGTATTTATTTAATTTTTGATGTTTTAAATATTATGCTTCTCAATTAAAGTTATTTTTTCTGTTGTTATAGGAATTATTTTTTAATATTTATATACATCTATAAGGTGAGATACGTGAATTCCAAGCAGAAATTCTATGAAATGAATGATTGAAATTTGAATATTTAATATTTAAGTTTTAATAATTAATTCTTAAGCAATCTCTAAATTGAAACATTATTGAGTTGCTCGTATAATACAACGACTCTACTATGAATATTTAAAGCTCATAGATGAAGGTTACAGAAATAATAAACAAACTATAGACACACACACATATTAATTTAATTACGAATACTTAAATGATCTACTTAAATGTACTTAATTTTAATTAGGTAGAGAATAAAAATTTATTGTTTAACTGCGGCATAGATTGTTTCTGCTGCACAGAGACGTGAGGGGTTATTGAAATCGATACTTAGTATGAATTAAGTAACTATATAAAGATTCTGATTGGGGGCAAAGTACTTATTTATATTACTCACTCGCGGCCTTTTGAAATAATGCATTCGGTCGATATTCGAACTTAAAACAATGTTATAAAGAATTATTTAATCATATTAATGTTATAATGTAAAATATTATACTGTGGCATCACGAAGTGGGTTCTGCGGAAGACCAGAGCTGGTTATCCATTTAATAGATAATATACTTTCCATTTGTATTCTTCATATTGTTTTGTATTGTGTTTTCCTTTTTGTATTATAATTGTAAGTGTATTCCTTACGAAAACACATTCTTCCTTTCTTTCTTTCTCAATCAATCAATTCAAATATTTTGTAATCAAGTAAATTAGGTTAAATTGGATTAAACACTTGCATAACGGCCTAGAGATAATTATCTTTGATAGAGACTCGCAAACGCCCGTTTTCTTAACATTAACCTATGTCAAGGCCTACAAAACTTGCATGTGTTAAACTGTTCAATTTAGAAACTTCATCTATTGGGGTCATGTTATTCGCGACATTAGCTTTATAATAAATTCTAGCCGATAAATTATTACGAACTGCTAAATTTCAATTTGACCACAAGCAGCCAAGTTCAAAGCACCGATAACCGTTGGGGAAAGGTCCTTGGATAAAGACCACGTTTCGAAAAAAGGAGCACGGGGAGCCCCTTTACCAGGTGGACTGATGACCTGAAGACATGGTTAATCAACTGGATTCAGAAGGCTCAGGACCGATCAGTGACGAAAATTTGTAGGGGCCTATGTCTAGCAGCTGTCCAAAGTGGATGGATGATGTATTCTTCAAGTGCCACTCATTTCAAATTTCTCATTGATCTGCATTAATATTGGTATCCAGGTCAGTTAGTCATACATTAAAAATGTATCAGCTACCGAGTTCATTGACACTATCATCAAATTTGGTAAATATTTCACATATATAATTAAACACGTTCTATTTTCAAATGTAGGTAAGTATTGTGTATAAATGATTTGATAAAATATAGACATTCGATTGTTATGTAGGTAAGTAAGATAAGATTGCATTTATAATATACAATTAACTACGAAGTTGATGTAAACAATGATATGAATAATTCATACACTTGGAAAACAAAGTTGAAAATTATAATTCGCTTAGGATATGTGTGTAATTAAATCCAATTATATTGTAAATTGATTAATTAAATAAATCTGAATGCATCTTTGTATAAGTGGAAACAAAGCTATATAAGTTTTAATGCTATTTTTTTGCAACTGACCTAACTGACTGTTTTCCTGGGCATCTTCACATCGGCCAACAACTCTGATAATAGCTCTCCCGGCAAGCCGTGCGCAGATCATCATCGCTGGAGCCCTGGGGTCTCCTTCTTCCGCTTCCGCTGGCATCGTCGCACCACCGTCGTAGTCCGTTGGAGGCCTCATCACTGCACTTGGTTAAACACCACTGCACTCCTTCAAATGTCACAGGTATCACGATCTACCACGAGGTTTCAACACTTAGCTAAGACGCCGCTCCGAAACGCGGGGCGCCTGGGTGAGCGGCTGCAAAATCTCAAATTCGAGCGCCGCGTCCGCAACCAGCCTTTATATCATCGCCAAAACAAAGAAGCGTGCTCCGTGAAAGAGAGAGCAACAACAACAAATGTCTGTCTCGCTCGCACTGTCTGCTGCGCAGTTGACGCAAGTTGGCTTCTCGCGGAAACACGCGGAAAAATTTACGAGACGTAAGTAGTTGAATCCTGACAAAGAACTCATCGTTCCTGTTTGTATAATCATTATGGCCTTCAATCCTGCTAGTTCATTGTTAGCAATTCGTTAATGTTCAGGTTCATCGCTTTTGTTTTCAATGATATAGTTGTATAGATTAAATTGATTATAATTTCTTGCGTTCAATGTGAAAGGATGTACTTCACGGTCGTATAATTTCCAGCCTACTTTATAAAGAACCGTCATGGAGCGAACATGACTCAATGTTTCTGACACAAAAACTCGATTGCGCTGCTTCAAATTATTTCACACACTTGGATGTAATCCTGTTAATTAACTAAGTGTAAACTGTATAATTAGGCTTTAATATTGAAAAGAACTCGCGATATATTATGGTCGTTCCGTAATAAATAAATATAATTATGCTATGTTGGCTTAGTAACTGGCAGTTGAACAATATGGGATGAGTTGGATGTTGATGTAATCTCTTATGTCAGCTGTTCAAGATATGGCTTCCATAATATTATAATTTTAGAAATAATTAGCTATAATTTTAGAAAAGTGCACCTTTGCTTCCAAATATGTATATAGGTAGGTACGTGGTTGGAAGATCAATAAAGAATATTGGAGGTGGTTAGTATATTCCAATTAGGTATAAAACTTTCACGAATTCCTAATTTTCAAATAAAGTATGTAATAAATTATATTGGAATCATATAGACGGTAATAAAACAAATTTTTATAATACGACAAAAATAACATCAAATAGCCGCCGCATTTCTAAAGGAAAAGGAAGTAAAATACGCCTACGAGTATAATTAATAATAAATAAATATCTTTGGACAATTCACACACGGCCATCTGACCCCAAATTAAGCGTTAGCTTGTGCTAATGTGATCAGATAATTGATAAAAATACATATATACTTTTCAATACATAATTAAATAAATATTTCTATTACACATTCAGACACAGAGAACAAACATTCCTGCTCATCACAGAAATGTTTGACCTGGGTGGGATTCGAACCCACGACGACGTTGATGAGTTGATGCGTAGCAACCCGCGCCGGGTACAGCTAGTAATAAATAAATATACGTGTTATGACCCGGTAGTTCTATTTTATCTGACACATACCAGCTAATATTATAAATCAAAGCCATGCAATCTATTTCATAACGTAGAGACATGACAATATAAAATAGTGCTACATACTAGTTGCGTCAATAAGAAAAGTTTGACGTGCATGCAATATGTCCGTTCAATGCACTGTTTTCATGTCTTGGCCAAACGGAGACGCAAATTTTCAACTTGGCCAACCTTGAATGCTTGCCAACTCTGTTCCGAGTCCCGTGCTCCGATTAAAATCTGTTTGTATTTATTAAAAGAGGAAACATTTCAGGAGAAATAACGGTTTTACTACGCCACTGTTAGTAAATAGACGCGGAAAAACTTTGGTTTTGCGTAGAATTTTCTTTGAGCGAATATTCGTTCTGGTGAATGTGTTTGAAACTGTGACGATGCTCGTTCTATTGAGTGCTTCAATCTATTTCCTATTTCAAGATTTTAAGTAATTCAGATCGACTATCAACCGTAAAATGCTTTAATTCCGCCACGTTTATAGAACCAGGCACTCGACTTTGAAAAATCAAAATTATTTTTAGAGGTATTTGAAAGGAAAAAATGTTAAGAAGTCGCGTATCAGGATCGCAATACAGTATCTACCGTCATAATATTCTGATACTGGGTTTTAGGATTTCTCTAAAATTTTTCCTAAAATAGTTTCTATTTATCATTAAATTAAGAGATACCAGAAATTATTATCGAATCGCACCAACTCCGCATTTCCTTAGCGAGAGCGGGTCTTTACTACGGACTTAGTCGGATGAGAAAACACGTAGGTAAGTTTCATATGTAGATAATATACGACATTGAATATGTTCTTGACAAGTGGACATTGTTGTAAAACGCATCCAGTGCAGCAGAAAGTATGATTACGTACTTATGGAATCGTTGGAGCGATAAAAGGCGTGATAAACCGATTAAGACAGATGAAATCCTTATGTGGAGTCCTGTCACCAAACACATGACTTCTGTCGCCTTTTATACCATCCAGAACTGCCAGTATGGGATTAGTATTTATGGGCTTAATCGTTAAGCCCATTTGTTGATGCCACGTCCTTGTTATTTTCCGAGTTACGCCCTTATTGTTTTCAGTCGTCGATATAGTCTAGTAGGATATATAGCCGATAATCGAATAATCAATAAATATTTGCTATTTGTTCTTAATTGTAAGCAAACATTAATAAAGATAACCTTGGAAGACGTGTCGTGGTCGTAGTTCTATGTGTCAATGTCATCTAAATAGTAGTCACGCCCTACTTTAGTACATCTACTCATTTATGAGTGGAAATATTTCATCATAAGAGTTTGAAGTAGGTAAACTGTAAACGCGTATTTTGAAATGGTTTCATTTAATTATTCATACTGCAACATCACTTCAAGTATATCGCCATCTCATGACTAATGTCTATGTGCAACAGAATTTATAATAATGTAAACTTGCTATCTCTTTCTACACAGGGGCTAGTTTCACTTGAAACATGTTTTATTAAGGATATCGCGTTACCTTAATGCCGATTGACAACATCACATAACATGAAGAACTCTTTAGTTAGTCATAATAACTCTTATGATTTACTATAGAGTTACGCCCTTATTGTTTTCAATGGTCGATACTATTGTAAAATATAAATTGTGTTTGTGATGCAAGGTATCCCTTTGTAATGCAATAAAGTATGAAGTCAGAACGTCCTGCTATCATAATTTTAACAGAATTTGGCAACATTGTGATAAGATTTTTAAGATCTATTGATCTACATATTTCAACAGCTTCCTGCCTCCTTCACATTCCTGACGCTTCAATGCGTCGCGTTATTGAAACCCCTACCTGATATTTCTTACGTACATAGAATATACAGGTTGGAACCCCTGGATAACTGTGTTTTCTGTTATCGTTCACGCCAAACATAAATAGAAAAATATATGTGTACTAGCGTTGGGCGTGACCGATAACAGATATTTGTATGAAGGCTCTGATCACGTTTTATGAAGAAACTCGTCAGCTCTTTTCCCCATTTACGGATTAACAATAGTTTATAGCAAATAAAATAATGTTTCTTAATATTTATGTCTCGTTTCTTTACTTTCGTTTCGCACGATGGACGTCGAAAACTTTGCGTGCCGCACACGCGGACGTGACTGGTCGTGACGCACAATATTTCCCGCCGTAATGCGACCGCTGACATTTCCCAGAAGTTTTTTCATCGCCGAAAGTTGAGGATCCTTTGTGCTATTTCAGGAGAACCTGGACGCCCGCCAATTCTCCAAACGGACATTCGACGCAGTTCAATACGCGCTCAGGTCTTTGATCTGGGTTATTTTATCTTACATTATATGGAATCTTTTTGAGGAATTGGTACTTGTTGATCCGTTAAGGTTTTAATATACCCATTAGCGGGTCACCATGTGTGCACGTGTGTTTCGTCATTAGAAAAATTTACTAATATTCTATTTTTTTATTTTACTCTATGCTCCACGCTCTTCTTTTATTCTACTACTAGGTTAGTGTTGTACTCAATTAAGTATATTTTGTTTTATTTTATTATAGTGTAATAGTTACATTTTATTATTACAGCTTTTGATATAATAAAACAATGTACTCAATACTGGGAAAACTTAGAAATACAACTTGTAAATTCATCCAACTATCCTTTATTCTAGTCTTACTGTCTTATATAATTAGTGTACGTAAAGTTTAGTGTAATGGCAGCAAGCTGGTAGTCTTCTGGTCAATGAAACTATTACTGAATATCGTGTTATCAGAAGGAATTCAATTGTTACGTAAGGCTTCAGATAATTCCGATTACCTCCGGACTAGGAAGTCCGGAGAGTCAACAGCCAGACAATGACATTAGGTGCATTTGTCTGTGTTTCTAACGTTGTAAGGAATAAGTACCATTTTGCTTTTGGAGCTACAAACCTGCTCTAGGTTAAGGAGAGACCCATGCTTGATGGTTGAATTCAATTCATCATTATTAACTGACTTCAAAAAGGAGGTTATGTATTCGACACGTACTCGTACGTACATATGTGCTATTATTTTGTTTATTTTCGAAATATAGTAATAGTATAAAATTTTTGACAAGTTCGGTAATTAATTTTTTTTTTTAATAATTAAAAATACGATTGGATTTAATATAAGTATTACATTTTGTTCTAGTATTGTTTATTCATCCTACAGGTCCTTGTTGAACTAGACAAGAAAGTATTAAAGAACAGAAAATTTTGTAAGTAACCATTTAAAAATCAACTATTCAAAATCCTAAAACTATTTAAAAACCGAAATGTTTTCGTTTGGGAGTTGTTTGTTCAACTTCTGAAAGGTAGTGAAGTAAACATTTGCGATGACGCGTCTGTATATTTAACACACTGAATTCAGATTGAGATAATTTAGGTCTTCGTGAATTATTACAGGCTTAGTACAGTTTCGGAAAAAAACAAACAAAGCATCAACAACGTTGAGAATATTGTTTTTCGAATAGCAATTTATGTAATTTAGGCAGATATAGAATATAGTATATTATTCATTGACAAGTCATGAGGACGTCAAATTAATTATTATGTTAAATTTCTTATGTTTTTTTTATATTGCAGATTTGCTACGACCATCAACACGTTAATCTTTTTTATCATTTTAAAAAAACGAGTTTAAGTGACTTCGACAAGTAATATAACGAAACGACCATTGTCAACGTAGTCGTAGCCAGTTACTTACACTTTATGCTCAAAATAAAATGGGACCTTCTTGTCAAGGACCAGTTTTCGGCCCACAAAATAAATAGTCTGAGGTAACATACAAAAAAATAATACATAAATTAGATCCTCCTTCTTTTTTGTAGTCATTAAAAACCCCGACGATTGAAGAGTGAAAATAAAAGGCTTCAATAGAATGAACAATAAGTTTATTAGTATCAAGTGGGTGGGTCTGCGGCGCGTTGCTGTGCGAGCTGTGCTGCGGCGCAGCAGTGCAGCATGAGCGCAGTGAGTGCAGCCGCGCGCGCCTCCGCGCCGCCTGCGCCGCTGTCGTCTGCGCGCGCGTCTGTTGCTGACAACTCTTCGCGGACTGCTAGCAACTGTGGATAAAATTATGAAAGATATACGCTTTTGATTCGGATAGACCCTTTGCTTTGACTTGATACATGGTAAAATATGCGTCTATGGGAAAAATATTTTTATATAGATAATTTTAATACACCCAGACACAGAACAAACATTCCTGCTCATCACAGAAAAGTTTGTTCTGGGTGGGGATCGAACTCACGACCTCCAGCCTAGCAGGTTCACTAAACCCTAAAACAAGGGGCCTCTCAATTAAATTGGATGCCGTTTATTTTTGTATGTTCCAAATTAATCACGACATATATGTAGATACGTGGTGGGTATATCAATTTAACCTCCGCTCCGCTAACCGCTATTCTTCTTCTAAGATCTAAACTACTACGTTCTTTTGATTATAAATTCGTGTTCCCAGCTTCATTCGCCGTTTACCTATCCATAGATGACAGCTTTGTGTTACTGATCCTTTTTATCATCAGGTAGTTCGGCGATTGGCAAAAAATTCGGTAACAACTTCTCACTAAGTGTTACTGAATATTACCATTTCATGTATCTGTGAGGCGGAGAGTCTGGTAGCAAGCTCAGGAGCGGACTCCCTGGCGGCCGCTAGCAGCGCGTCTGGTGGTAGACCGCACATCAGCACCGGCCGCAGCAGCTCGCTCATGCCGGCCCCCGCTCCCTCCGCCGCTGCCCCCGCCCCCCTCGCCAGCCACATGGCGCCGCACGCGCCGAACGGGCTGTCGGACTCCAGCGATTGCTTCCTTTGCGTCAGAAGGGCTGATCGTGAAAAATGATGCCGCTTCTTACGTCAAATATAAGTGTGTTTTAGGTTAGGTTAGGATAGAATTATTTCTAAATGGTTATTATTTATGTATACATGGCGTGTATCGATTGTAGTACAGGTGATTTTAGTGTTATTTGCTCCGGTATATACCTATAGTTTCATGTGGAACCAAGGTCTTTGGTTTCGACCCCTTAATGGCCCACAATTGAACACTGGCCTTTCATTTTATAAGTTCTTTTTAAGTCAACGTAATTAACGTATTATATATTTTTTTGTGGGTACACGAAAAAGCAAATGACCTACATTGTAGCGAAAATAATTTTGATACATTGTGAGACAAACCAGATGTTCTTTTATTTATACGTAGAAGCAATAAGTATCTGGGTAGAGAATGCTACCTGGGTGTATGACTTGGAGACGGAGGTAAGGACCTGGAAGAAGCATTAGTCTTGGGTGCGGAGAGCGAGTGAGCAGAGCCAGCGCGACGCAGCCCCGCCATCAGAGCATTCACGGCACCTCCGCCTATTATTATAAAATAGTCCATATTTATATTACATTAAGTTCAAAATCGTCAGCATCACTTTTGATAACATAAGCGGGTGCATTTCTAACAAAGATATGTATAAGGGATATGATAAACACAAAAGATAGATTTTTTTTTAGGAATTTGTAATAAGATTGTTTAATTAGTAACTGAAATGTATTTTAAGTATTATCAAAGTATTTACTTGCTAAATTTGAAATATTTTATAGTGTGTTAAGCTGTTAAGGGTTTTTGGGAGGATTTTAGGTGAACCCTACTTAAAAAAACGTTTCAAACAAACTTTACAAGTATTCCCTGTACTGCGCGACATGAACAGCACATACGAGTATAAGACAACACTAACATTAATGAGAACCATCCCGACAATAAACATTTACGTATCTGCGAATCTAATCCTTCCTTTGCTTTACAGGCAGGATCATTACCAATCTATATATATTTATTTATTTAAACTTTATTGACCACTATTTAAAATATTGCGGTACAATAGGCGAACTTAATGCATAATGCATTATCTACCAGCTGACCAGTGGGCCAAACAGAGATGCACGAAAAGCGGTATAATGATACTTTATAATAAATAATATATACTATTTACATACAATAAATAAAATAATACATATAAATAC